>APFE030352814.1:233427-244402 GCA_000404065.3 Pinus taeda
TGCTGTTGGAATCCTCTCCAGGTTTATGAAAAAGCCTTGTGAGGGACATTGGTCTGCTGCAAAAAGAGTTCTAAAGTACTTGAAGGGAACTCAAGACTATGGAATCAAGTATACACAAGTGGATGACTTCAGTTTGATCGAATACTTTGATTCAAACTTCGATGGAGACAAAGAAACTAGAGTATCTACTTCAGGATATGCTATGAGACTTGGATCAGGAGCTGTCTCTTGGAGATCACGCAAACAATCAGTTCCAGCAGATTCCACAATAGAAGCAGAATACGTGGCAGTAGCTGAAGCAAAAAAAGAAATTGTGTGGCTCAGGAAAATTCTTGAAGATTTGCAGGTAAAACAAGTACAATCAACTCCACTCATGATTGACAACGCCTCTGCAATAAAGTTGGCCAAGAACAAAAAGTTCCATGATCAAATGAAGCATATCAATACTAAATATCATCTGATTCGACATCATGTTGAGGCCAAAACAATCCATCTCCGTCATTGTTCCACAAATGAGCAAATTGTAGACATCTTCACCAAAGCACTTGGAAGGGAAACGCTTGAACGATTTAGAATGATGCTTGGACTCACCAACATCCCTTCAGATTAAGGGGGGGAATGTTGACAACTAATCTTAATGATTGGGGGAATTTTATGTAAATAATTAAATTAGGAATATGAACAGTCATCGGGAGATGAACTGAACAATCACTCCCTATTGTATATAACAATGACCTACCTATGGAATAATACACGAATCAGTTTTTTATTTTGTGGAGTCACTGCCTGGCCTGACAATACTAGATGTCCCATTTTGATGAGTTGCATTCCATTAGGTCATGGATCAACTGATGGTAGGGTTAATTTCTGTTTTTCCCTCATGACATATATCTGTTGACCTCCTTTTTCAGTCAATGATTCATACTTATTTTTAGTTTATTTCATCAATTAGGTCTTAGGTCTTAGGGTTTCAATTTCATTAGATATTAGGGTTTTACCATGGTCAAATTTTAGTGACTATTGATTAATAATGGTCAGTAGACACATGAGGATGACAATAATGATTAGAAAAGTTTTAATCTCTTAATTTGTAAGCTTAATAAAAAATTCACCTCAAAACTAGTTTTGAGGTGAAAACAGAGCATTGGTATATTATTTGTAAATTTCATGTAATCTTATTGATCCAATTTGTAATAAATGGTTCTATGCTACTCCTGGTCACCTGGTGATATTACCAAGGTACATGCCACTGCAAAAAGTCAAAGAAATTGAGCATCAGTTCACCTATCCAAGAAAAAAGTGAAATATCATAAAAAAGAGTGTTTAAAAAAGGCAAATAGACATTACAAAGTGGGTTTTGTACATCAAAAATAAAAAAGTGGAAAAACTATATAAACATTACCCTCTATTGATCATTTCATCGTTTGAGTTGAAAATCAAGAGCTAAAAGGCGATTTTGAAGTGTCATTGACCAAAGGTGTGAAAGTGCTACGTTTTTGGACAAGTTTAGGTCGGCGTTGCGCACCAGAGGCCGACGCTACGCACCTGGCAGGCGTTGCGCCCTTGGCAGTCACTCTCAGTGTTAATTTACATGGGCGCTACGTACCTGGGAGGCATTGCGCACCTGGGTGAGGCGTTACGCACTTGGTAGCCAAGCCCAAATTGTTTCAAATCACTCCAATTTGCCTCAAATTTTCCAAGTTACCTCTTTGCAAGTCAGTACATCAATCTTTCTTGTTGAAAATGGTTTTTGCATCAAGTCTTGGTGATCCTTTCACTCATAAAGTTAAAACCCTAGTGTTCACCAAACTGTCTCATAAAATTTAAAAGCTCACTCATTTATTGCTTTCCTATCTCATCCATTTTCTATTGTTTCCTAAACACCATTCCCTCATATATTTTTCCTAAATCCCATTCCCACATACAAATTTCCCAAACCCTACACATTTTATCCTACTCACTCCCTAAACCCTATACACTATCCCCAAACCTTACTCACTCCCTAATTCTCATTCACACTCCCATTCACTCTCACCTACTCATCTATAAAATCTCTTCATACTCATCTTTCATTCATCCACCCTATCTTTTCATTCACCACAATTGTTCACAACTATAAAACAATGGAAAAAGACAGTGAATATGAGCTTGAAGAAGACACCCTTAGTGACAGTTCCAAGGAGAGAAACATACAAAACAGGAAGCGTCATAAAGGAGGAAGGGGTATCAGAGAGGAGCCTATCCATTTGAGAGAGTTGTAAGCATGCCCACTTGCCATTTCTTGTTTTAAACACCAGCCATGCTTTGGTTTTTGTGAAATGGTAGAAAGGGTTAAATTTCATCATGAGTTGGCAAGATTGTTTGCGACACATTTGGACAAAAATGAAGTAAACCTTGTTGGAATCACATTCATCTTATCACCAGTTGTTATCGTAGAGGCTACAGGTATTCCAAATGTGGATGAAAAATGGAACAAAGGTCAGGATATTGACAAGGAGTACTATAAGCCTTACATCAAGGCTATATACCAGACAAACTCAAGAGAGTATTCCCCTTCAAGTTTTTGGAGGATAGGTTTGCTCCATTGATGAAAAACATCATCAAGTACTTTACTTATGAAGGTAGGTTCTCCCAATTGTATGCCTACCACATTATATTTCTAATGCATTTCACTAGGGTGAGAATGATGAATATCCCCTACGTCATGTTTAGAAACATTGAGAAGATGGCACTTATTGTAAAGAAGAAACCATATCCCGAGTAGTTGACTAGCATTTACCACTACTCCTTGATTAAAATAATTGTTCTACATCATTTGAACCTTCTTAACATGCCATGGGAGACTTTCATTTCTCATGAGATGTCCAAAGGCCCTCAAGTCTTTTCATTAGTGCCTCATGAAGAAGGTGGACCTTTCGGACATGAAAAGGTCAAAGAGACTGAAGTTGTTGGAGTGCCAGTGTTTGTGACATATGAGAGGGGCACTAGGAACTTTTTGCAGCTGCTAGGTGAGTATTATCTCCACAAGAGGTGGAAGGGGTCTCACCTTCATGATCAGGCTACAGGCAAATGCTATCTCCACGAGGAGTGGAAGGGGCTTTGCCTTCTTCTTCAGCAAGACAGGTACAGGGTGAGCAGCAAAGCAAGGGAAAAGGTAAGGGAAATAAAAATATGTAAAGGAAGGATCTTAGTGATGAGTAAGGAAGAGATTTTAACCTTGTTGATCACAAGGAGACACAACAACACTTCACTCATGAAGGTGTTGGTGTCATTGACTTAGAAACTCGGGATCTAAAGACTGCCAAAGATATTATCATAAAATAACAAGAGGCTGAGATACAATTCTTATTAGACAACTTAGAGAGGGCTAAGTGGGTCATCAAATATTTAAAGCAAGAAAACAAATAATTGAGCAACAAGCAACTCCTCATGGAGCTGCAAATGATCAAACAAAACAAGAAAAAGGCCACGAAGGCTAAGGTCAAGTTGACTTCAATTGAAAAAGAGATTGAGAATGATAGGGAAAATTGGCTTGAGAGGGTTAATATACACCTGGAGGGGCTGATTTATAAGGCCAACAGAGACGAGAAGATGCTTCTCCTCATGGTCTACCACTACATGACCCGCAACAAGATCTGCAATATAACAATGAAGAAGCTTAAGGCTAGGTTAATAAAGGCCTTAAGGAGCCAAAAGGAGCAATATAAGTTTAAAATATTGGTTGAAGCCTCACTATCCCATCAAAGCAACTAATGGTGGTGCCTTGTGCCAAATATTGGCAAGTTTTGATAAATTTCTATCGTTTTCAAAATTTGAAATTTTGAACACAGAAAATTGCCCTAGGCGGTGGCACTGCGCTTTTCACTGGGGACCTTTTTGAAGAAATGTATTGTATATATATATTTAGGATGATGAGAGCATCAACCCCAAAAAATCTCAGCAATTTTGGAGCAAAACTAGGTCACCGAAAGGTCCAACAACTACCAAAAAATGAACTCTCTGCCTCTTTTTGGACACACAGAAGTAGCCATGGGATATTTCACTTTTGATGGGGCAAATGACCTCCAAATGAAACAATTCAAGATGTTTCTAAAAGTATACAGGAATACCTTTCCAATGAGCTATCTTGGGCTCAATTTGGCTAAGGGAAAGGCCTCCAAACGTGGTTGTGAAGCTGTGCTATACACCTGGCCAATGGCGCTACGCATAGAGCCAATTTGCCTAAAAATCTAGTTTTCGCCTTCTTTCACTGCAAGTTGACTTTTTATCCCTTCATGGATGAATTTATGATTGTAATTAATGCCATGATATGTAAATGTAATTGTGAAATGACCTTAGAGGGTAGATTCATCATTTTGAGCTGGTTTGGGGGTCAATGAATCAGTTTCCATGCTTATAGAGGCAAGTTGTTCAACTACCTATATTCATGTTGCTTGTTTGGAAATGGTTGTAAGAGTTCCTTATCTCTTGGATTCGACCCCTGATGGCTAGCATAAGTGGTTTGATGTCTATATTATGTATTTTTTCAGTCATTAGTAAAGGTTGGACTCTCTTGGATGCTTTGAGCTACATTGTACACCTTTATCAGCAGTTTGGAAAGGAAATAAACCAAGATTTACAGCTATTTTTATGGGACACTTGTGGTATGGTGTTTTTTCATAGTTTCTTCTTTTGCTATCAGTTTTTCTCATGTTTTATGTGTGCCACAATCTAGTTCGTTGCTTCTAGCTTAATGACATCAAGATAGATAGGTTGAATTCATTATTTACAGTGCTATGCCTTGGGAAGCCATTCAGTTTTCTGTGTTTTCAATTGTTTGAGAATGATACATGATCTTTGCATGCCCTCCTTAGCTCCTCACTAGTCTTAGATCTCTCATCTCATTCAATTTCAAGTGCCAAAGCACCTACCTACCTTGCCCCATAGAACACCCTGCATCCTGACTTGATTTCCCAGACCCAAAACTGCCTAGCTCCATTTGATCCAGTAATAAAACCGACAAAATCAATCAAAAACCATAGAGCTACTATACCTAGCCTAAAATCCATATCTGATCCAGTCATCTTGACTGAGATTCACAATGAGAGATCCCTCTCCCAACCTGGTAGGGCTAGCTACCAGGTTAAGCGTGGTTTGTGGTTACCCTAGAATTGCTTCAATTCAGCCTGAGGTCAATCTAGGCTCTAACAGATCCGAACCTGCAGAAATCGAACACGGAACAAAGGGAATTGCAATGCCAATATGATGAGGTTGGGGAAACTATGTGCGCCTTAGCACCAGCGCAACGCCTTGCCAAATTACAAGAAGGAAAGCAGCTACAAGCAAAGGTAGAAGAAGCACGGAAGAAAGAGTCCTTTCTAAAGGCTAGGTTGCAGCCTTAGTTAGAGGAGGCTTAGCATGTCATGACTTCCCTTCAAGATAAGCTTAAGGGACTGCAGCAGACACAACAAATTATGAGGTTGGCAGTTGAGGGACTAGCCACTAAAAGATTGGTTGAGGAGGTTCGATATCCAACGACACAAATCATTGCTAAAGTTGCAGTAATTCAGGTGGAGCTGGGAGATCTTCACAGTAAGATCACGGGGCCAGAAGAATGACTCGAGGGTGACTCATGATCTTTGCGTTGGGGGCCTATTGGGATGGGGTCCTGTGGGTTAGTTTGGGGTTACAATAACCCATATTTTTGGTACAATTTTGTAAATAATGTAAAGTATCTGTGATTTGTGGATGCAGAGCGAGTAGGTAAATAGGAGTCGAAGGATCTTAGCCCCTTGTTTTGGATAAGTTTTGAGTCAGTTTTGAGATTCACCCATGGTCCACGGACCATGGCATTGTATGAAAAATTCTATAAGTAGTGAGTCTTAGTGAAAGAAAGAGGTAACGAAGAAAAAGAAAGGAAGAGCGAAGATAGTGAAGTGGGTAAGATAGAAGAAGAAAGGCTCTGTGACTAAGTGCATAGAGGCCTAGGAAGAGTCTGCAGTTGAGTGTGCAGACCCTTGCAGCTGTGTGCGCAGGGCAGTTTTCAGTCTGTAATCCTGAATTGAAGATCAATAAAGACAGTTTTATGAAGAATTCTTGAGTATTTCTATTTATCTTTGTTAATGTTATATGTTGTCAATGAATGATTTCTTTTATGAGATATTGATTGAATGTTACGCGATTCTCTTGAATAAGTGTTAATGATGAACGCAATACATGTCTAAGTAATTTCGCGAAGACTCTGATTAATTCTCTTATGTTTACTAATAACTTAAGTAGATTTGCGTGAACATTAATTTAGGAATTATCTCTTATGCACGTAAGTAGGACTTATCATAGACCTTCATGAAGGTTTGAAGGCTATTTTAACAAAGTGCAACAGCTAGCCCTAAGAGTTTATTGATCTACGTGAAGGAATATTTGAGGCACTAAAAGACATCACACTAGTCTCTCGATGCAGAAACTTGGTTCTTGCATCCCCCATACTGCTTTGGGTGAGACTGCAATCTGCACTACACAGGTTGTTACCAAAAGGGTCAGTAGTGTAGGGTTTTGTTAGTTGGTGTAGCTAACTCCAAACTTGGGTTAGGACCCCCTAAGCAAACACATTCAAAGAAGAAAGAAATGAATCCTTGCCTTTGATTTTATAACAACCAATTGGTGAATCTCATACTGCATACGCATATTCATCTAAAACTCCTATAGTCTCCCTTATAAAGAATCATGATACATTGAACAAGTGTTCGCAGAAGTTGTCGATGACTTCCTTAAAAAGGGAATTATTGAAAAAGTTGTGAATACAATCAAAATACATCAGCGATGTGATGAATTCCTAAAAACTACAAAAATTATTCCTGGATAGTAGAATTTCCTAAAGCTCCTCTTGAGGCTTCTGATCCTAAGAAATATGCTCAGCAAGATTCAGATACCCCTATCTATATCGATATTGGCTTGGTCACCTCTGAAGTCTTGTTGAAAACTCCCATTAATATTATTCTCGATAATAATTCACAAGAACAAATATTGGTCAGTTTGCTATCACCTATTGAAATATAATATATTCCTCCATTAGATCTCCACTTCATCCCATAGAAGAATGTTGTGATTAAAAAAAATTAGAAAGAAGAGAAGAATTGAAGAGGAAGAGGAAAAAACAAAACTCCCTCCATGAGTGGTATGGGATGGATCACAATTGAATCAAAAGTAAGTAGTTCAAGAATTATCTCACACTATCGAAGTATAAGAAAATGCCAATGTGTACCATGTTACTAGACTAATGGATATTCTGAAGGAAAAAGATGTTAAAATCTTGTAGTTGGAGCAATATTTGTTACACCAAGGAAATTAATTTTAAGCACAATTGAAACTATGAGAATATGAAGATATAAGAGTTGCAACAAAAACTGAAAAAGGAGACTGGTAGACTTCAACGTGAGCTTCAAGTCACTAACCAACATAAGCATGCTCAATTTCTTGAACTGTAATTAAAAATTCAGAAAGCAGCAAATAATGTAGTCAATCTAGAAAATTTTAAACAAGAATCCATTGACATTAATCAACAATTCCTTCATGTATAGGAACAATTATGTAACAAGTTAAGTATAGCTCAAGCTAATCATAATTAGGTAGATACATTTTTCAATAATATGAATGATAAGGAAATAAAGTATGAGGAGGCAGATAGGAAACTCACTGAACTCATCACCAAGCATAAGAGTGACAAGAGAACCACCCTTGGCCCACCCCAAATTACTTTAATACAAAAATAAATAGTCTTGAAATCTTGGAAGGCTCACTTCCATAGTTCCAAGGAATTGATTAAATTTGCACAACAAAGTTATTCCTCATTGATATGATCTACAATTCATATAGTAAAAGATATAGAATTAGAACCAAAGGTTCCAAAAGATAAGCCACTAGAAGCAGATGCATTGAAAATGAAGGCGAAAGAATACAGTAAAAAACATCAAAGTAAAATTGCACAAATTCAGAAGATTGACCCTGACTCCATCTAGGGATATTTGATCAAACCACAACAGTTACTTCATGATGGCCAAATTAGTTGTTGAAATAATAGCACAAGAATTGCCAACAATTGAGGCACGTGTATTCGAGTGCCAGGTCAATGTGCAGCTCAATCCTCCTACATAGCTTGCACACCTTCTAAATATTTATTCGTGGTGGAAATCTTATGATTAGTCTTCTTTGGCCATTACTCCAACAGAATGAAGTATTATTTTATCTATAAATCTAAACCAACTTTTACTTTCCAATTTTCATACTTTAAAGTTTTTAAGTCTAAAAATCTTGGAGAGGATATTTATTATGTAAATTGTAATATTATTTAAATATCAGGATGACCTTGAACAACGGGTTATGATTTTTGCTAAGAAAATGGACTCAGCACTGTTGCAAAGTTCATATTTTCTTAATATATTTTTGGACCACTGTGATTTTATATTTTAACGAGAGTGAGCAATTATGATATCGTTTCTTTCATATGCTTACTCATATTTCTATTGAAATATAAATATTTCATCTTTATTTCTTTGATAATGTATGACAAAAAATAGTTACTACTGACTAATTACTCTTGTTGTTATTGAGGCATTAAGGAAAGAGCTTATGTGTGAATGATGTGCATGAACATAAATTTATTTAACTGTTTAAGTGAATTATATTTTCATTTGCAATTATTTTATTTTAGCCAGTAAATGTGTAAATCTACATCATATGTTATTCCAATTAAATGAGTTTTATGAATTTAATCCAAAATTAGTACTTTTGGCTCCATGTTTGTGTTGCATGCATCAAAGGAATAATATGCATTAATTTCTTCCAATATTTTAGGTTGCTTTCTCACACACTTTCATACTCAATGTTATTAATTGCTATTACACCACCTATTGTGGTCACAAATATTTCATGGTATAATTTTTATCATTATTTGATGGTATTTTACACCTTACAAACTATGTTTAGTACTCCATGCTTTTCATCCATATGCTATGTTTCTGTTTGCGTGTTTTTAGGTGCATATAGTCTGATATAATACAAAAACAGTGAAGGGGTTTTTCCGAGTTGGGTTCCCCAGTAAAATATTGTGTTCATTGTGATTGAATGATTGCAGGTGTTCCTATTGTATGTTTTCCTTCCCGCAAATTGAGTAGAAGAAATTTGTGTTTATTGTTTTCAGTATGAATTCATTAGCAGCTACAAATTTCGAGTTATTTCTACAGACAAATACTATCACCAAGGGTGGGAAAGAAAGAGGTATAATGGGTGTGATTACGAATTCCCTTGTCCAAGTATAACATGAAAGGTTGACCTGGTGGTGACTAAAAAATTTCCAAAGGGGATGGTAAATTACTTGATCAGGTGATCAATTTTATGCTAAAAAATTAAAGTGCCCAGAAATTCTTCAAACTAGTGCCAAATCCAAGAGCTCACTAATCTGAATCCAATGCAACTTGAATCTCTCAAAACTGATATCGTATGCTCCTTATATCCTGTTCTGATCATTTTCTCAAATAGGCAAAATTTGAGCAGTTTTGTTCACTAAGAAGTTGACTAGGCTGACCATACTGTTGATTCAGTAGGATGACCATATAGATACGAGACAACTAGAAGCTGACAAGTGGCATCATCTGATGCATTGCTTGATGGCCGCATTTTATTGGTAGATGAGTTTTTGAAGTGGCCCTATGAATGCAAGCCACATGGCCCCATGGGAGGCCACCACGTGGCATCTCGGTATTGGTCAAAAAATTGTTTTAGGGCTGAACTTCCCTCATAGGAATCAAACACGAGACCTCATTCTAGACAACACAACTCTTTGTTAAACATTAGTGGTGTAGTTCTATATAAGTTTTATATGTTTTGTATTTGGTGGATAGGGTTGGGGCTAAGACCTAGCCCCCAATCACCCCATGCCCACAGGACCGCAGGTGGGGGAGCCAAGGACTTGGTCTGAGCCCCAGGCCACGGTTCTAGCACCAACATTTGCAACCACGAGACCATATGTTATACCTTGGAGCTAACAGTTGAAGTCGCTAAGGTTTGAGACCAGCCCATGGTCAACTTACCACCATATAATCAATAGCGTTGATTTTGGAGGGTGCTAGGAAGAGGAGCTTGTGGTAGGGGGCGAGTCTCAGGCTCGCATGGTCACAACAGGACCAGGGCCCGAGTGTTTAAGAAATAGCGAAGTAGATGTTGGTGGTAGCTCCAACCCAAGCCATATGTGCTTCTCACATGACCATAGCACTAAAGTTTGAGGGATCTGATAGATAAGGTGGGTCGTTGGCCCAGCCCTCAAACCCATGGCACCCCAAACGACCTTATCCCGATAGTTAATGGGCTTAACCGGTGGAGGCAGGTGCTAAGGCCCATCCCTCGACCTTCTGTGGCCCATGTGGCCATGATTTTCGGATTGAGGAGTCTGATGCTAAATTAATCATCCAATAGAATGCACCAATGGGTAGCTAAATTGTCACACCATTAGAAAAATTTTGGGCAGATTTGTAGAACTGATAGAGAGAAAGTCGAATTCGTAGGATGGTTAACAATGAAATTCATGAGAGAGCTTACGAGATTATATATTTTTGAGTTTTTATCCAAATTGAGCTGAGAAAGAGTGTGTTATAGACATTTTTGGGCACTTCAACCCCAATCATAAATGTCCATAAACTGAGGGCTCCTAAGTCCGTAAAAGTGTTGCTTCACTGCCTAAAGGAACAAGGTCAACTGATTACATCATCTCCCAGAAGTTCTCCACTGAAAACTACTCATAAATCGTCAAAACTGGACCATACTGAAAGCTCAATGCAGGGGGTGCGATGCATATCACCTTCCCAGTGTAGAAGGTGTGATGCATACTGATTTTCTCCTCTGTAGGGTGCGATGGTCAGGAATGGACAAATGGCAGGGACAAAAATGCGAGGTGGAAGATCATGGAATCTTCCAAAAGCTTCCCCTCTGACACTTGCCACTCCAT
>APFE030352814.1:252101-295702 GCA_000404065.3 Pinus taeda
CATGTATATGGTTAATACACATTTGATCATGTATTATTTATGAATTTAGATCCTTGTTTCTTGCATAGTAGTATGTTGTTGTGATTCCACAGGTTCTTTTGAAGCTGGGCAGACAAATAAGAAGCGACGAAACTCTATCAAGAAGGAGAGGAAATCAAGCACAAGACTCAGGTCGGTCTTCTTGTTCCTCCTCTCATCTATTTTCATAAAAGGAAACAACAGTAGACTTTGATTGTTTGTTTCTAAGATAGCCACCCATCTTAGTGGGAATAGCAGCATTTGAGTCGACACTATTCCCGGATAACATAGTGCACTTAGGTGGTTTTGGATATTCTGAATCCATTGTTAACCTCTAATCTCCGATTTGAGCACATCTACAAAATCTTTTTGCAGGTTTGAGACTAAATGTGTATGGATCAATCAGGGTTTGGAAGCAGTGCTAGGAGGTATTTGGGCATGGAGAAGACCTTTAGGGGTATTCTCACTTCTAGAAGGCTATTGCAGTAGTTGTAACCAACAGGGTTTAGCTTAGGTTCAACTTCTCTTAACATGAAGTTTTGATTATGTGCTTCAATGTGGAATTGAAGGGTTCACATGTTGTTTTTAGCTCTTTTCAGTTGAAGTATGTCATCTTCATAGGAGATGCTTTGAGTTGTTGTTGTTTGTGAGAGTTCTTTGAAGAAGAACATTACCTTGTAGGGGTAATAGCCACATATTTACCTACAGCAAAATTTTATGTACTTCATTTGATATTGAATATATGAGTGGTCTAGTCATGTTGACAGGCCCAGAGATGTAGCCTAGGAGGGGTGAACTCCGTCAACAAACCTTTTGTCTTTATCTTCATTAGGCTTGCATGTATTATGTGTTGTTATGTTCATTATGTTAAGTTACATATAAAGACTAATTCATTATTTGAAGAGATATCGGAAACCTATTGTTTCAAGACCCAATTTTTGACCTTCCAAAGCATTGACACAGTCCTAATTTTTGTTTTATTGAATTTGGAAAAGAGGAAGAAATCACCTAATCCAATTTCAGATTAGTTTGGTATCAGAGCACCAGTTGACCAAGTTGCAAGAATGAACAAAATTTTAGGCATCAATCGTAATTAATTTCTTTCGCATGAGAGAACTTATATGTCAATAAACAAGAGGAAGTTCTTATGTTCTCATTGCAAGGTGCATGGACATGACATTGACCGATGTTGGAAGTTGCACCCAGAGCTTCGTTCAAAGAAATGTAAATATATTATGCTACATAATGCAAAGGAAACAAAAGGTGTCAAAGAGGACTCTCCACAATCCTAAGTGACCTTCAAGACAAAAATGATGCAAGAAGAGAACCCATGAGCCTAGGAGAGGAAAATTTTGGGTAAACTTATTGTAAATTTGTTTTGTAAAATTTTGTAAATACTTGTAGTCATTACCTATTTAGCTAATATTTTAAAGTGAACATTCATTGTCACTATGTTCAACAAGTATACTTTTTTAATTGATGTATGTATTGGCTTGTTATAGTCTGCATGTTCAAGGACTTTTGTGAATGTACAAGATTGTTGTTCAAAGTTATCTACAAGTTGTCATATGTTCACTGATAAAAGTATTATATTTGAAAATTGTGTGAATTGAATCTTTGTTTTCAGGATTGTATAAGATGACTATGTATTGTAGGCAAGGCCAATCAATTCATGAAAAAATTTGTAGCAATGTAATTTTTGTGTACAAACTTAGCTTGAAAACAGTAAAGCAAATTTATTTTGCTTGAGAATTCCAAGATGGAGTCAAGTTTGTCTTCAACAGTTTAACTTCAAGATGAAGTGTTTTTTGAGCCATGCAAAGATCAGAGTAAAGAGGATGATCATATTCCCCTCATCAATATTTTTTTCCTACAACAATGATAAGAATGATGTCTCAATTCTTCACAGGACAGTAGGTCTTCATGAAGATGATAAGTGAATTGCCTTGATTGGGGTTTGAAGGAAACCAATTGCAAATTTTTCATTTTGGAGTGAGGTTTTGGATGTTTTTGAGTTCCATCCTCTTTATATTGACTAGGGAAGTAAAATTTTGGATTTCAAAATGTCTTAGTGGGGAGGTGTGATTAGGTGATCAATTTTATGCTCAAAAATGAATGTGCCCATAAATTCTTCAAACTAGGGCCAAATTGAAGAGCTCGCCAATCTAAATCCAATGCAACTTGAATCACTCAAAACTGATATCGTATGATCTTGATTAGGTTGAACGTACTACTGAGTCAGCAGGGTGACCGTAAAGGTAGAAGCCAACTAGAAGATGACGAGTGGCATCATTTGATTCGTTGGTTGATGGGCACATTTTATCAGTGGATGAGTTTTTGAAGTGGCCCTGTGAATGGGATCCATGTGGCCTAATGGGAGGCTGCCACATCGCATCCCAGTATTGGTCAAAAAATGTGGTTCAGGGTAAAAATTCTCTCATGGGAATCAAACACAAGACCTCATGTTGTACAACACAATGCCTTACTGTTGTGCCAAGGGTGGTTCTTGTTAAACATTGGTGATGCAATTTAATACAAAGTTTATATGTTTTGTATTTGGTGGATGGAGTCGGGGCTAAGCCCTAGCCCCCAGTCACCCCAAGCCCACATGACCATAGGTGGGGGAGCCAAGGGCATGGGCTTAGCCTCTATCAACTATTCTAGCACCAACAATTGCAACGACTGGACGATATGTTATACCCAGAGCTAACAGTTGAAGGCATTAAGGTTTGGGACGAACCCATGGTCACCTTACCACCATATAACCAATAACATGGAGTTTGTAAGGTGCTAGGTGGAGTAGCTTGCAGCAGGGGTCCAGCCCCATGGTCGCATGGTCACCATAGGATCGAGGCCCCAATGTTTAAGCGCCAGTGGTGTAGGGGCTCGGTGGTAGCTCCAGCCGAGGCCATATGCACTTCTTACGTGAAAAAAACACTAAATTTTGAGGGCTTTGATGGGTAGGGCAGGTTATTAGCTTAACCCTCGGACTCGTGGCACCCCACATGACCTTATCCCAAGAATTAAGTGGCTTAACTGGTGAAAGCAAGTGTTAAGTATCAGCACTCAATCCTATGTGGCCCATGTGGCAGTGATTTTCAAATTAAGGGGTCCGAGGCTAAATTAATCATCCAACAGAATGCACCAGTGGGTAGCTAAATTTTCGCTCCATTAGTGAATTTTGGGGCAAATTTGTAGAACCGATAGATAAAAGGTCGAATTTGTAGGATGGTTAACAATGAAATTCATGAGAGAGCTTGGGAGTTCATATCTTTTTTATTTTTTATCCAAATTGAGCTCATACATAGTGCACTTAGGGTTTTTTGCATGTTCTAAATCCATTGGTAACCTCTAATCTCTGATTTGAGTACATCTACAGGGTCTCTTTACAGGTTTGAGACTAAAGGTATATGAATCAGTCAAGGTTTGGAAGTAGTTTTGGGAGGTATTTGGGCATGGGGAAGACCTTGTAGGAGTATTGTCACTTCTAGAAGGCTACTGTAGTAGTTGTAACTAGTAGGGTTTAGCTCAAGTTCAACTTCTCTTAACATGAAGTTTTGATTATGTGCTTCAATGTGGAATTGAATGGTTCATATGTTGTTTTTAGCTCTTTCCAGTTGAAGTATGTCATCTTTGTAGGAGATTCTTTCAGTTGTTGTTGTTTATGAGAGTTCTTTGAAGGAGAACATTACCTTGTAGGGGTAATAACCACATATTTACCTGCAGCAAAATTTTATGTATTTCATTTGATATTGAATATATGAGTGGTCTAGTCATGTTGACAAGCCTGGAGATGTAGCCCAGGAGGGTTGAACTCTGTCAAAAGACATTTTTTCTTGCTCTTCATTATGCTTGCATGGATTATGTGATGTTATGTTCATTATGTTAAGCTACATATGGAGACTAATTCATGATTTGAAGAAATATTGTAAACTTGTTTCAAGGCCCATTTTTTAACCTTGCAAAGCATTGACATGGTCCTCCTAATTTTTGTTTTATTGAATTTGGAAAAGAGGAAGAAATTACCTAATTAAATTTCATATCAGTACTTTGGAAAAAAAAAATCGAAGACAAATCACATCTGGAGGTCAAATCTCAGTAATACAGGATGGTTACGACACACGGAGGTGATGACATACTATAAGAAGACTAAATGTGGTTCTAAACAGATTCTATGTGACATAATGGTGCCTTATCTCTGATGCTCTAAACAAGGGTGACTCAATGATACTAAAAAGACTTAAATTTCCCTACAGAGGCAATTTAGTTAATCATAGGATTAGGTCTTAACCACATGATTATTATCCTTTATACTTTGTTTGGCCTTACTTCACGTCATGGGAAGTTGGTTACATTTGTGTGACACTTCGTGAAAATGTTGTAGTGAGACAGGAAAATTTTTTAGTCAAGAGATGTGAAAACTTATGTTTTTCACCTTTTAATTAGGTTGAGTTGGCAAGTTCCACTGTGGTAGAGAACATTTGTAGAGTGTTGATGTGTCAACCCCAAGATAGTGACAGGGGTCAATTAGAAAACTAAATTTATATATGTTGATTTGTTGAAAATAGGAGACATGTGGAAGTGCCCTAGGTGCCACGTGGTACCAACGTGGAGTTTGATACCACGTCACCATAGAATTGATTCCCCGAGATGAACTCAGAGTGCATATTTTAAAATTACTAAGCATCGTGGACTAATAGTAGCCACGACACAAGGATTTCTATGTCAATTAATAGAAAGGTTCATGTCCCATCATGAGACTGCAAGTAAGGAAATAGGCCTTAATAATAAGAGAGAAAGGAATGGTTAATAGGAAAGTCTTATGTTACATAACTGAAAATTTCACATCGCATTGCAAGATTTTTATAAAGTGTGTGCCTCGAATTCCTGGTGTGGGCAATAGAAGTGAGATACTAATTGTGTATGTTAGTTGTTGGAAACTTTCGTGTCATGCTGCAGGACTTATGTAAAGGCATGTTCGGAGCTAAATTATGTGTGGAGATATATTTTGTAAGAAGTAAAGTATGTGTGAAGGTAAAGACTTAAGTAAGCCATGTGAAGATCCTGGGCATGTGCAAAGCTAAATTCCATGCGAAGAGAATCAATGTCTGGAGGTAGAGTTTGTGCAGAATTAAAGCATGCATGGAGGGAAAGCATGTGCGGAGGTAATAGGGTAAGTTCCACTGCTTCGCATAAGTTGAGGCCAAAAGGAAGACTTTAGCTATGCATAGGACCTTCCTTTTTCACATACTTTAGATCTGAACATCTCTTGCTATGCACATCTATTACTTCTACACATGCCTCTGTTCCACTAGTTTTAGACTTGGTAAGATTTTGTAGGTGGGACACTTGTCACACAAGTATATAAACATTAATATATGCACAGATATTTCCATTGATGGATTTAATAAATATTGTTCTCATAAGATAAAGATTTATTTCGTAAGTATAAATTTCTTTACAATTGTTTCCAAGTAAAAAAAGAGAATTATATTTGGACATGCTATCTTATTTCACACACATAATAACTCTAGCCCATCAAAAATGTAGGAAAAGAAGAAAAATATTTCTAGCAAATGAGGGAAAATGTCATTATTAATTCATGAATATACATGGCAATGCATCAGTCAAGAACAAAAAAAATAATTTCATAATTCTTAATTCGGATATGCTCAAACAATTATACTCATATTTCTATCTAAAAACAGTTGGAAACACCATTTTTAGGTTGACTACAACGCAATACACAACCTTTAACGAGACCATAATCAAATACAAATATTCACCAAAGGCTTAGTAATGTATTCTTCAGTTTCAATAGGTTGAATACATTATGTGGTTTATTTGTTGGCTATGTTTTTCAAGGCAAGCACCCCATGCATCAAGAGCCAATTATCTAGGTGTTTTGCTAATGAAGTCTTTAACAAAAAATAGATATAAGGGAATAAAGGATGACAATGTGCATTACAAGTAGAGAGTGCATTTATTTAAGAGAAATGGACTTGCATGCTATTGTAATATGTGCCTACTAACTTTAAATTCTTGTTAGCTGACTTCTCTCACATAGTTCTGCAATCACCTAGGCACAACTAAGGTCATGTTCCATTTGCTCTAAGTAGAGGGCACTGTGAAACTCAAACTAAAAAAATGAAAAATTAATCGAACTGTATAGTGGGGAGAGTTTTTTTTCATATTCTTGCATTTAGGAGTGAGGACACAAAGAAACTTGGGTCTCATGCAAGCCATGTATTACCTAATCTTACAACTTCATTGTCTAATCCTACAGTTTAGACAGGGGCATTGTTTAAATATCATGATCCTTCATTTTTTTATTTTAATATTTTATTTTAATTATGTTTTACACTAATTATTTCAATTTTAATCTCCCAACATAATTATATATTAAATATTTCCTTTTGGCCCCAACTTGTATGTGTTGACCCTCGAAATAAAATTGTTAACATTTGTATACTTAGCCAAATTTCATGTGTATGAAATATTGTTTGTGTTCCTTTCTCCACACACACATTCCCTAGGCACACACGTTCTCTCTCACATACTCTCTCTTGTGCATATTATTCATTATGTGCACATCTTTGACTCCAAAGGTCTCTTGTTCCACACAACTACTTCTTCTATTGTTTCCACTTCTCACATGTCCTCCCACTCCCCATTATTGATTTCCTAATGTCATTTGTCACGATCACAACAATTCAAGGCCTAATATTTATCTCGCCTCATTAACTTTACCTACCATTCAATGGTACTGATATAAGAATATTAAAAGTGAATCAATATTTGAACTAAATTCACAATATCATTTTAAAACTTTGAGGTTTATTGGCTCTATCTACCAATAACATGCTTAATATATTAATTTTCTACTTATTAGTCTGTCGCACTCAATGAAAGTCAAACGCCACATAGTAACAACTGCTAATTATTTAGGCAAGTGACGAATTTAGAGCTAAGCAGCATTGAGAACGTTAGCAATCCATCATTTATATCTAAGTACAAATGGAATATGGTTGACCGAGGGAGAGAAGCAATTTGTGATGATATCTTAACTAACTTGTACATGAACATAACAATTTCCATGCACAATACTACTTCAAATTTCCTTGCACGATTTCCCACTCAATATTATTATTAATTGCATGTACACCAACTGTCATGATTATAAATATTTCATATTTATTTCACTTCATAAATTCCCCTATCACTTACAATAATTATATGGAGGATATTAAAACAGAAGGAAGTTGTGAAGTAAATGGACAAGATGGATTTGAAATTTCAAGATTTATCTCCATTATGTCCCATAAATGGTAGCCTTAGTATGTTAAATTGTTATTTATCAGGATTGTCTTGCCTAACAAATTTCACACATGAAATATTAATAGTTTGTGATTATATAGGAAAATGAGAAGTTTACAATTAAGAGGCATTGAGAATGTCGTTGATTAGGTTGGTATTTTTTAGTACAAAGTAGAGATGGTTTGCAGAGGAAGGAAAGAAGTTATATGCATTGATACAATTAACTCACTTTCTTGTATCAATAAGAAATTTCACTAGTCGACTACATATTTGTGGTATGTGAACCTTCTGACTAAACAGAAGAATAGAAAAAAAAATTGGACGAGCGGATTGGCAAATGTTGCATGTGTGTTAGAGGTTTTTGATTTAAAAGAAATTATTTATTTGTGTGCAAATAATTTTGATCCAACAACAAGAACAATCATGCTAGGAGTGAATAAGACCCCATTTCCTCTCACTCCCAAGGCCTTTAGAAGGATATTCAAGCTACCAAAGTTGAATAAGTGCCTAAATTTGTTGGAAGCATACATTTTCCTGGAGTCACAAGAAAACAAGATAAATATCATTCAAGATTCATTTTGACAACTTCCTGTTGGAAATGTAACTAGTTTCGATCTTCATAATTGTTGATGTACTCATTTCAATATGTATATTGTATGTAACAAATAAAAAAAGAAAGAAAAGTCATTATTTTAAAGCATGGGTTTCATGCCTTTATTGATGGTCTTATCGGTAAAAGCATGTTCTTTGTGATTCTAGGGTTTGTTAGGTCACATGGTTTCTTATCATGAGTCAAGAGAGTCAACATCATGTTTATAAGACCCTTTTGTGAAAGATGTAACTTGCAAAACAAATTTTTTTGAGTCTAGAAGGTCCTAGAAACCTCCAAAGTACAAGTTGGCCATGGCAAAGACAAGTTGGCCTAGAGAGGGGCTTTTGACCTCTTGTAAAGGCTCTAAATAGAGACATATTTGATCTCATTTGGCACCTCATCATCTCAAGTTATATCTTTTATAAGAAGGACAAAAAAGAAGAGTGAAGGACAAGATATCAAGGAGTAAACCCTAGCGAAGAAAGAAGAGCCTTTTAGCATTTTCTCTCATACATCCAATGTTTCTAGATTTGTTGCAGACATTGAAATTTCTAAAGTAACTGCAAGTCCAAAATTTTGTTGTAAGGGGAGGGAAAATTTATGAGTTTGGTGCAGTTATAAAATGGTTTGAATCTGGTCGACTTGGTTTGATTTTGACGTAATTGGAAGGTCTCTTTGGAGGGCCAACTTGGTGCCAGAGGAGGACTTGGTCTAGGTTTTGGGTCCTCGTTTTCTCATTTGAAACAGACTTTATAAGAAGAGAAGATATTTTCTGGATTTTTCCTTGGTTTGGAGCCTAATTTCTTTTTATATTTTTTTTATTGTTTCGTTCTTGATAATTTTTTGATGAATAAGACCTAATTGATAAATCAAAAAAATATAAGTAAAGTTCAAAAATAATCATTAAGGCTAAGGAAAATCAGAATTAATAGCTGCAATATTGCATTTTTCCGATATGGTATCAGAGCTAAGGTGAATAAGAGAAGGCATATGGAAATATCATATTGTGGACACAAGAAGTTTTTGCTGAGGGGGATCATTTGCAGAAGGACACAAGGAAAGAAGAAGAATACATATTAATCTAGAAGAATAGGACTACCTCAAGCTATCATCAAAGGAGGACCTGAAGAGGAATATTTCAAGAAGGTTTTTGATGTCTCTTGGAAGGATATCTATTTAAAGGCTCATTAGAAGAAATCCTTGAAGGAAGCATCAAAGGATCTTGGCATCATTCATCACTCTTGGAAGTTGTTATTGGAGGAATCCTCGAAGACATATTTCCAGAAGTCTCTTTGAAGATCTTAAAGACATTAAGAAATTTGGAGACATCATCAAAGAAGGAAAGACTCTCGGTGGACAAGTGTCATATTAATCTATGTCTAAATCTAAAGGTCATATGGGCAACGAAAGAAATAAGCTCATTGGCTCAAAAAAAATCCTAGCATGGAAGAAGAGGATTGAAATAGCACCTACAGAACATGAAGTAATGGAATATGTCCTCGGTAAAGTTACTGAACCTAGAAAATACAAGATTCAAGAGCTATAGAAACACAAGAAAGGGGAAGTTAGGGCACAAAGGATCATTGTTCAATCCTTAAGTATCATCTAGTTCCCTTTGTTGCTCATTTGAATACTTATAAGGCTATGTATTACAAACTTGTAAATTTGTATTCTATAAGCACATCGGTCAAAATATGTCTTTGAGAAATTAACTATATAAAATGAAGAAATTGAAGGATGAGGACATGGCCTCCTTTCTAATGAAGATTTATCAAATAAGAGATCAGTTCCAAGGTCTTGGGGAGACAATTTCTAACTCTGAAATGACCATTTGTGTACTAAATCCTTTGCCACCATAATCGAGCAGTTTTACAATGAACCTTCTCCTCTAAGAAAGTATCAACTCCTTTTGATGACTTGTGGGCTAACCTCATCCTAGAAGAAACTAGAATCAAGGAAAAGATTGACATTGAATCAATTGAATAGTCTCAATCCTTTATTACAAGAACCAAGAAGCTGAAAAAGGAAACCTTTGGCTAGTCTAAGAAGAATACTGATATGTCCAAAGTTTAATTCTTTGGATGGAATGAATATGGACACTATAAGAGGGGTTTTCCAAACAAGATAATCAACAAAAGAAAGGAAAGAAACAGATCTCACATAGCTGAAGAAATGGGAGAACCTGAAAAGAAGTCAAAGAAAGAAGATGTCGAACATCTTTACTACTAAATAAGGCATCCTCTCTATCAAGTTCTTTATGAAGTTGGTATTTCCTTTAGAATAGCATGCATTGTTGTTTACTCAAGAATAATTTTTATAGAAGCATGCGATAGTTGAAGATTTAGAGTTTACATGTCTAAGTTTCTCCAATAAGAATTATCTACTTTATGAGAATGAGAATATTAGGACCATATTGCATATTAGCATTCATCCAAGCATTATCTAACATTGTGTTAGAGATAGTCATTTTTCTAAGGTAGATCATCAAGATCCTGTAAGAACCATCATTTTGGAAGGCTCTTGGAAGAAGCATTATGACCAGGTTAGTATATATTCCATATTGTATGGAAATAATACTCTTGAAGAATGAAGGAATGCAGTTGGTCAAGTTGAAAATCAAATAGGTAGATGATTGTATGAAAGATTAGGAATGCATATTTTGAAGTAACTTTTGGGTACGGTTTATATGTACAAAATCCTACAAAAGAAGTTAATCATAAAATATGCATGGTGAATCTTTCATTTAGATATATGATGTCTAAAATATGAATTTGACTTACTCTAGAATGAATAAAATATTAAGACCTTCTCTATAGATTATATAGAATATTGATCAACATCTGGTATAGTCTCTATAAAAACAAAAAAAGGAATTAATTATAACTACTCCTTGGAAGAAAATTGTAACCTGGTAATCAAGTTCGGTCCTTGGGCACTCTTATGCATGAAGGAAGATTCTTGTGGAGATGGATCGATAGAATGATGTTGATGTTTTGATGAGAAATTCGTCATAATGAGGTAAGTATAATATTTTTGTTACTGGTGATCTGGTTAACATATTGTTTTCCTACCTGGAAGAATATTGCAAGAATGTATGATGCATATTAAGGAAATCTCAACATATGATTTTGGAAACTATGAAGTAAATATGTGTTCATCTTGGGATTAAAAGGTAGAAGTGTGAGAATATAACCTAAAGGTCAATTTCGTACAATAGCAAAGGATCACTTTCTTGAGGAAGCTACGATTAGCTTTAATATTGATAAGGCTTGATATAATTCCTTTGTTGATAATGACAAAATGAAATTGATGTGAAGGATTGTTGGTTTGAACCTTGTCATAAGATTGATAAGAAGATGGCTTTGTGATACCAATGAAGGAAGAAAGAACGATATAATGAGATGCAAAGGAAATAGGAAGTCATGTAGCTATAAAGAATAGGTAGTTGATACTCTTGTGGAGACAAGTTATAAGGATTGTGGTGTTGACTTACCAAATTGAAAGGAATTTTGGAATCTCCTTTGGATTTGAGAGGGAGTAAAAGAGTGTCCTTGAATAGGTGCAAGGATTTATTCCCTAACCAAGAGGGAATAAGGATATCCTCTTTGGTTGAGATAGATTGATCATGGACATCACATGTGTATTATGTTCTTCATGTGTCATGCACTTGACTAGGACTAACAACCGTAATTCTAAGTGAAGGCCATGGAGAGAGAATGGTGGAGGATTAGATAAGCATTTGTGGTTTCCTTGAGGATAGATCATCTAAGAAAGGAAAGGTATCAACACTCTGTTGTCCTTTGAGATAATCTAAGGTCAATTAGCTATGCCAAAGAATCTATAATGTTTTTTTGTTTTGAGTGGTTGGATGACCAGTGAACTATTTATAAACAGGAGCTTTAAACTTAGATAGGTTTTTTATAAAATGAAAGGCTATTCTTTAACTACACATGGTTAGTTTGATTTTGATGTAATGGAGAAGTAGAATATGGAGAGTTATAATTGATTTTATATTCAAACTTAATATTTAACCATTTACAAGAAGAAATTAAGAAAACAATGCTTTCTTAATCAACAAAATATAATCAAACTATTACAAAGATCTAGTGTAATTTATATTCAAAGAGGAATTTGCAATAACAAATGGTTATTTAAATTAGTCTCTTACTTAAATTACATCTTCACATAGGATTCAAAATGAAACTGATGTTCAATTAAATTTTAAATCGAATGACTGCAAAAGAATTCATTTATATGATGAAAACATAATGAATAGACAAGATGAAATACAACTCACTGAGAAAAAGACCATATGAGGCAAATCCAGAATCTTTTATTATCTCAAAAATGCTCCAATTTAGTACAAATATACTTAATAACTTGTTCAATGGTTCAACCCATAATAATTCAAAGGAGGAGTTATTTATACAAAAAAGTTTACAAAATATCTACAATAAGTTTGGAATAAAATACCAAAACAGTACAAAATTACAAAAATAGAACAATATAATAGGAACTGAAAAACTGCTGAAGAGGTGGCTCTATCATTTTGGAATTTGTTGATGATCTAGCCTAAAAACACTAATGAGTTGTCTTGCTATCACAAGGAGGAATTTTTAAATTGTTTCACACAAATGATCCCATCTTTGTTCATTCAGGATTTCTACATTTACCATTTTCCTAAATGTTTCATCCACCACTGTATATCTTTCAAAATTAGGCTTGGTGAGAAACAAGTGCTTGATTTCATGTATGTTGGTTAAATCATATTCCAAGGCTTCTAGAAAAGCCCTCCTTGTTATCTGTCCTTTCACTCTTGCAAATTTGGCTATGTCTACTACAATAGCATATAAATCCTTGCAATAATTATCTAATCTAATCAAATTATCATTCAAACCTACTAATCCTGGAAATCCTCTCTCATTTAAAACATTAAATTTTGAATGAAATATCTTGACAGAAATCTCCAGGGTTTGACACTTAGTTTCCAGTTGATTAATCAAATTCTTTTTCTGTAATACCTTTTTTATCTCTAAGATGGTAGTTGTTCTGTCATAGATGTTTATTTCTTCTAATTCCTCTCTTCTCTTTGAATTTAAAACCTTGATCATATATGTGGCTTGGCTTCTGCTAGCTTGGTCATTAAGGATGCCTTTTGTTCTTCAATCACTGCTCTACATCTAGTAATGAGTTCCTATTGCTCAAAAATAATCTATATGGATGGCCATACATCTGTCATGGATTGATTGATTTTTGTCCAAATACTCTCCTTGGCATGAGCCAAAGTGTCTACCATCAGTGACTCACTCTCCAAATTCTAGATTTTAAGCTTTAATTTGTGAGTCTTCTGCATTTCTTGTAGATACTTAGTATCATTTTGGGTCAACTATTGTTCATGTAGACTCAATGGTTGTAGATGAGGAATTAGGCACTGTACCTGCAAATGCTATTGGGACTGTTGTAATGGGAACCATGGCAAATTGTGCTATTTCCTTCTCCTTCAATAGATCTTCAATTTGTTCTTCCATCTTCTTCAACTGTATATTTTGCTCAATAATAAACTTGAGCATATCCTCCTTTTGTTGTTCAATTTTTTCCATATCCTTAGTCAAGTATCTTCAGTTGAAGGCAACTTCAACTGTTTCTTCAATGCAACAATGTCTGCATCTTTCTTCTCAAGAAGTAGTTCTGCAGCTTTTGCGTCCTTGGGATCATATGCCATTTTAATCACAAAATCCTCTTGTGATTTTATTTTATTGTCTTTAGCTAGAGAGGAGATCTTTTCTAACTTAAGTTGGGACTGAACATTTGATAGAGCAGTCCTGAGTTTATAAAGAGACATGGATGTGGATTTCATAGTAGAAAACAACATCTCACCAGTTTGTCTATGCATGCCCATCTGGTCAATTGGATGGATTTGACTAGTGTAAAATGAAAATACAGTCTTCTTGTAATCAAATGGTGATTTAGGAAATGGAATATGGGCTTGTAAGAAAGTCATTTGCATTCTTCCCTTCTCACTGTCAAAAGTAGAAAGGAGCCTATATTGGGAAGTGGAAGTTTACTTCCAAACTGATTCTACACATTGGACTTTAAAATCTCATTTTTCTGCTTAATTTCTAGGAACCTTGAAAATATGTTTGAATCATCATAAGTGATGGTTCCTGATGACTGAATAATTTCTAGAGGCTCTCTAGAAGGTGAATTTGTAGGAGGAGTAGTTGAAGCACTAACTGTGGGAGGCGTGGTTGATGTACTAATTCCTGCTGATGTAGATACTTTTGGATCTCCAAGATCAATGATCACTGGTGGAGTCTCTTCTATTGATGTGATCAAGCTGGCTTTAGGCTTCTTTTGCTAAAAAATGAATCCTTTCAGCACATCTTCAGTGGATGAATTTCCCTCTCTCAGCCTATTTTGTTGCTTCTCTGAGCAACTGGAGTCTGGTCAGTGGGAGTAGACACAACTTGCTCATCTACATCTTGAATAGTCCCATCAAGCCATATTTCTTGATTTATAAACTTTTCAATTTTTGGCCTTGGAGTATGATTATAAGGATTCATCTTGAAACTAACCCTTAAGGCAAAAATGATGCCAAAAGGATCATAGGAATAGGTGAAACTAGGCTGGAAATTCATCTTCTTAAATAATGCATCTGCCTCAACACCAGTTGATCTGGTTTTGCAAATAAATGACCCAATTTGTGCTTTGAGCTTGAAATGAGACTTTCTTTTACCTAACACAAAATGTAGCTCATCCATGTGAATCATCTTCCTGATATATTCTAAAGAAAATATTCTCAAAGGAACAAATTTAGGTAGCTTGTATGGTGCAAGCTCACAACCATATATTCTTATCACAATGTAGTTTTGGTATAAATACCAGTCACTAGTCTTGGTTTGTTCACTTAGGTGTAGGATCCTTTTAATTTCATTCCCAATTATGGGTTATGTCTGGCTGTTAAGGAGTTCTACCACTGGATGTATAAATTCATCCACAAATTCTGTAAATGATGAGATGGTAGAGGTTTCCATAACCATATATGTCCAGTGAATGACTGATTGATTCACTCCTTGTTCATCCTGCTTGTCGAGTTTGATTGGTAACAGATAACCCTGTTGGAAAAGAAGCATGTAGACAATTACAGAGTTGTAATTGAACACTCCCTACACATTGAAGTTCATGAATTGTTCATGTATATTATCAGCCAAAAATTGGTTGTAATTATACATGAATGTTGGTTGTTGGTCTTTATTGAAAATGGATAAGAAACCAAGGATTAATTCATCTACAAGCTAGTCATTAGGGTATCCTAATAAATAGGAAAGCAAGGAAATGCAATGTCTAGAGGCTTCAGGAAACATGGTAGATGAATAAGGTGGATTTATTTTGGGTAATTCTGCATCTTCAAGCAAAAAGATTTCAAATATTTGGGCTCTCTGTGGGAAATTTAAGTTATGGTATAGATCCATAAGTGCTACTGGTGAGAATTGGGTCAAGGAGTCAATTTGAGGGACTAAGAGCACTTCATTTGTAGTTTGAGTAGAAATAGTTATCAAAATGTCTCCATTCTAAGCCATGACTACCCTTTTCATAGGGTCATACTTGGCTTGACACCAGGTAATAAGATCGGGTAATTAATGTGTCTTTGGAAAACTATAAAAAGGTAACAGGGACTCCCAAAACCTAGTCGGATCTTGTTGGTCTAGATAATTATGCTTAAGCCATAAGTGTAGTTCATAGAAATCAAACTGGCACTTGACCTCTGCAACCTTGAATAGTGAATCAACAATTGGAATATGGTCAAGGTCAAGCTGTGTCAGGGTGACAATACTTTCCTTTGTGGTTTGCTTCTTGGATTTTTCTTTTGGGGCCATGGTGGCAAACAGGAAGAAATATGGTTATAAGTGACAGTCTGAGCAAAAGATCAGAAGTTCCGCAATCATTGTATACCTACAAACAATGGATAATAATCAGAAGAAAGTGACAATGAGGCTAGTTTCGTTTTACTTATATGATGCGGGAAGGGGTACCAGTTTTGTTAATAACTGTAGCAGCTTTAAATGCAAGGAGCAGGACTGCAACAAATGTATGCAATGGTATGTCGAACAGGGGGATAAGCGTGTAAAGAGGTAACAGATGGGAAGAATAAGCAACAGATAGGTGATGTGTCAGATTGAGATTGGTAGATGAATAACAACTTTTTAGCAGGGTGAAAGACCCCTTAGCGGAGAAAACCACAAGTGATTTGCAGGGGGGTAGGGAGTTGTTTGTGGTTTTGTGTGAGGGGTGCGGAGAGATGTGAGGGTGAAACGTAAAGTCGGGGAGTCCGCCATGGAAATTTCTTTGTGGAACCCCCCCCCCCCCCAATCACGTTAACGTGAAACAGTGGAGGGGGGTGTGAAATCTATCCCCATCGTTGATTTGAGAGGGGAGTATATCAACTGTCAGATCATGTGCCTTCGT
The DNA here is from genome assembly GCA_000404065.3 of Pinus taeda. Classification (NCBI taxonomy): domain Eukaryota; kingdom Viridiplantae; phylum Streptophyta; class Pinopsida; order Pinales; family Pinaceae; genus Pinus; species Pinus taeda. The sequence continues at coordinate 268,495 of APFE030352814.1, forward strand.
TATTTGAAACTGACAATACTTTTTTATGTTTATTGATTTGGGTAAAATCAAACTTACGCGTCATATTATAATTGAAATGCCAAAGTTTATAACAAAGAATTAATCATATATTAACCTGATTTGACATTTTCTTGATGTGGCACATTTGGACTAGCAACCATTGCACTTAATTTTTTTAATGAAAATGAAGCCTTTTCTTTCTTTTTGCTTCCCTAACATTTTATTTTCTTTTTCCTTCTTTATTTAGGGTAGCTAACACCTATCATTTTATTAATATAGATGCCTATAAAATATCAAATTGTCCTAACATTTTAATTCTTCTTTCTTTTGCATCCATATCCTAGCTTATCATTTAAAAGTTATTTTTGATTAATATGCTAACTTATCAAAACCAAATTATGTTACAACATTGGCTCCAGCTAGGGACTGCTTCCCCTTGTGGGATGCAAAGAACAAGACGGTCCAAGTGCCTTCTCCTCGGGCTATGGAATCTTTGTTGAAACATATACTCACTTGCAAATTTTCAAAAATAAAATGAACTCTCCAGATATTTATAGATGATGAATGAATGGATGAAAAATTAATACTGAATGTAATGCTTCAAGTATTTCCCATTGACTGGGAATGAGGAATACTCTCTTTCCAAATTCTGTAGGATGAATCTATTGTTCCCTTTGACATCTGCAATGCAAAATGGACCAAACCAGAGGTTGTCAAATTTTGCATGCTTGCCTTTATCTTCTCTCCTTGTGTCCCATCTAAGCACTAGGTCACCTTTCTTGAAATTTCTTTCTCTAGCCTTTCTGTCAAACAATTCCTTCATCTTATTTTGTTATTTCCTTAGATTGTACTAAATTTCATCCATGTCTTCATTCAACTCAATGATTTGATTAATCCTTCTTGATAAATCATATTTTTATTCATAAGTTTCCTGAAGGAATCTCATAATAGGTAAAGCTAAATGAGTGGGGAAATTGCTTCCTTAGCATAAAATAATTGGAAAGGAGGCTTGCCTGTTGACCTCTTAGGAGAAACTTTGTTTTCCCAAATTACATGGATTAGGTGGTTGTCCCAACTCTTTTTATGGTCTTCAAGAGTCTTCTTAATGACCTTAACTAAGCTCTTGTTGGAGGACTTTGCTAGCCCATTACCCTGTGGATAGTATGGTGTAGAATGGTGTAATAGGATTGAGTACTTTTGATATAACTCAATCATTTTAACACTGCTAAAAGCTTTTGAATTATCTGTAACAATCTGTTGATGACATCCAAATCTTGATAGGATATTTTCTTCAAGGAACTTAATCACAACAATATCAGTTGCATTTTTAACAGGTATGGAATCTACCCACTTGGTAAAATCCATCTGTGTTGATTACTTGATTGTGGATGAATTTCCCCTATAAAGTCCACCCCCCATTGTAGAAAAGGAGCATGAACCAATACTGGAACTAAAGGAAGTGCTGAAAATTTTTGTTTCCCTGCAAATGATTGGCATGGTATGCAACTTCTTACTCTTGCTCCAAATTCTTTAAAAAGTGTGGGCCAATAGAAACCTGCTTTTAAAATTTTGTAGGATGTTGCTCTCCAAGCATAGTGTCCACCACAAAACCCTGCATGGAACTGATCTATAATTCCCTTTGTTTCTTTTCAATTAAACAAAGAAGAAGGATATTAAGAGGGTATTTCTAGTATAAATTAGCATTGATAATGCAGTATTTTACTGCTTTAAGCTTCAGGGCGTTGCACTACTTTAAGTCAAGATTAGGTGGACATTGAAAATCCCTAAGAAACTACACAATATTAGAGTACCAATCAGAAAGTAGATATTTCTGATATATGTGAACAAGAATGGCTTGATCTGAAGAAAAGTGTTCTTGTGGATTCTCCCCTTCTATAAGAGGAGGAGGTTCTTGTGGATTCTCCCCAAATGAAATTTCAGAAAACAGATTTATCCCCAATACTTTGCAATTGGATTTGGCTAACAATTTTGCCAGGCCTTGGTCCTTTACTAGATTTGTGGTCTTAATTTCAAGGTCAAATTCAAGGATTTAGCAATCCATCTCCCTCTTCTTCCATCAGTCTCAGGTTGGGTAAAAACAGTTTTAGCAGCATGATTAGGGACATAAGTTGTAATGTGTGAATGCAGGACATAGGTTCTAAAGGCTTTAAGGGCTTGGATTAAGGCATAAGCTTATTTTTCAATAATATCATACCTAAGTTTAGCATCCCTCATAGCTTTGGAAAAGAAGGCTATAGGCTGGTCATCACCATTTGTGTTCTTCTATAAAAGTACGACAGCTAAGGTTGCCTCGGATGAAAAAGAAAATATGCTAAAATGTGAAGAATAATCAAGACTAGCTAATGTAGGAGCCTCAGATATGGCCTTTTTTATCTGATCAAAAGCATAACTAGCAGAAATTGTCCATTTCACTTCATTTTTTTTCTTTAGCATATCAGTTATATCCTTACTATCTCTGCATAATTAGGGATGAACCTTTTGTGAAAATTAATCTTTCCAAGGAAGGTTTGTATCTCTTTCTTATTCCTTGTTAGAGATATGGTCTGAATAGTTGAAACTCTCTTTAGATCAATTATAATTGCTTCCTTGGATATTGTACGCCCTAGTAATCTCCTTTCCTTTACAACAAATAAATATTTCTTCAGATTGATGGATATGCCAAATTTCCTACACCTATTAAAAACCTTGCTCAAGTGTTTTAAATTATTTTTATCAGAATCAGAGAAAATAGTTAAATCATCTAAATAAACGACAGTAAATTCAAATGTTTTACCTACAAATGCTAGATCCATGACTCTCTAGAAAGTGTCTCCAACATTTTTCAACACAAATGGAATTCTAGCATACATAAATGTACCCCAAGGAGTGGTGAAAGCAGTTTTGTCTTGGTCAAATTGACTTACCGTGATCTAGTTGTAACCAAAAAATCCATCTAGTATAGAAATCTTATTTGCACCTGAAACTTTCTGAAGTAGATGATCCATTTTGGGAAATGTATAGTTATCCTTTAAAGATTATTTGTTTAAGTTTTGGAAGTCTACACATAGCCTAATCTCGCCATTTTTATTTCTGATAGGAACTAAGTTGACTACCTATTCAGAGTACCTCAAAGGTACTATGATATGAGAATCAAGAAGCTTTTTAATATCTTTCTCAATAGATGGAAGTAGTATAGGATTGATTCTTCTTACTTTTTGTTGAAAGGGTTTTGCTTCTGGTTTCAAAGGAATCTTCTGCTTAATCAAAGATGTATCATAAGTTTTTAAATCATTATCAGACCAGGCAAAAAGATCCCTATAATTTTTAAGAAGATTCAAGTATTTGATTTTTACATCCAAAGGCAAGGTTGTTGACAATTTAAAATTTCTCACATCATTAAAAGTCCCAATATTTCATTCTTTGATTTCTTCTTCAGGTGAGTTAAACAAGGGGGTTTTAGGAACATCATTATTATCAAATAGTTTTTCCAATGGAACTATTCCTTTAGGGATAAAATTATTAGATAATTGGATGATATCATGATCAAAAATTTTAGGACTGAATGAAGTTTCTAGATTTTGGTGATTTGATTCCTGAACATCTTTTTGATATTATTCAATTTTCATATTTGAGAATTCATCAATGACTTGAAGGAAAGATTTTAATTATTCATCATCTTCAAAAATCTACCAGTGTTTAAGGTTATGAGGAATTGATGGTCTATACTTGACTTGAATCTGATATTCTAACAATACTGGCTCATGGATTTTAAAAGAGCTTGTTGAGACAACTAGTGAGTCAAGATGCATATTTTCATCTCTGGGAATAGTAGTTATGTTAAATCCTTGGAAGAAATTTTCAATGGTGTCCCAAGCTTCATTTCTATAGGACCTAAGCCTTGAGTGTTTTGTTTGACACAAATTTCTAACATGCTTCATTATTAGCTCATAATCATAAAAGACACTCAAGTTTTGAACATTTAGACTCTTAGCTAGCTCAAGACCAAGAAAAAAAATCCTCATACTCAGCCCCATTATTGGTGACCTCAAATTCAAGTTTACACCACTGAGTAATGTTTTCTTTATTTGGTGAAATTAAAACCATTCTTGCTCCTACTCCTTCCTTTGAGAAAGAGCCATTAAAATAGAGTTTCCAGATGTCTGATTTCACAATTTTAGGTTTGGAAACTATATTTTCAATGGAAAGTTGAGTATTTGATGAATTTTGTGAAGATAACTGAAATCAACCAAAATCTTGATCTACTGCATAAATAGGGTGGTTTTTTGTTTGATCAGACCTACAAATAGTATGAAGGAATCTGACCTCCCTATATAACCTTAAATGTTCACCTCCATAGACTGGAATAGTAGCAAAAGGCATGTCCATCTGAAGTGATCCTCCAAGTTTAGCACAACATGATCTAGATAGGAGCATGCCAAACTTGGTAGGAATATTGGTGACAACTATGTCTAAAACTATATCTTGACATGTATTTGGGCTAAGGTCACAACTAGGTCTTTGATTAACCCTAGGCATGGTACTTTCTTTGAATCAAAGGTGTAAAGATCGTGATAAGAACGAGTAACTTGTAACTGAATTTGGCCCATAATCACCTTTGGCATAAGGTTTTGAGAAGCTCCAGAGTCCATCATGCATTTATATAAAAGAAAATCATGAACCTTTAAAGTTACATAAAATGGTGGAACAATCTCATCAATCATATCAGAACTAGGGCCAAACACTACTGAGGGTTTTTCACCTTTCAAACTAATATCCTCTCCCTCAACATCTACACTAGAAGAATGTATCCATTTAGACACTTGATTTTTATAACCAAGGTTTTTGGAAATTTCAGCTAAAGGGATAGGGATCTTGACCCTTTCCAATTCCTTTTCAATATTGAAAGTTTTCAAAAGGATCTTGTTAGATGAAAAGGTTTCAGTGGATGAATCTGTAGTCTGAGGTGTTGGAGTTTGTGTTTGAATGGATTTTATTGCAATTTCAATTATAGTGGTAGATTTTGAAGGTCTATCTAAATCTAATCTAGGTCTTATATCATACATCTTATTTAATTTTGCAATCAAAAATTCAAAGAATGCTTGGTATTTTGAAAGTTGAGCATCTCGTCATTCTTGTTCAAAAGAGTGAGTTGAAGATGAGGAACTATTGCCATTTTTATTGTTGAAGAGTCAATATTATTGATATATTCAGTGATTAAAGAGCTTATATCCTGCGGTTGTTTATCATCAATCAACAAGGGTGGTTGAACGTTTTGATCATAACTTGGTCTCTGAAGAATCTTCATTTGAGTAGTTCTTCGGAATTGAGTTTGAGCCCGAGGTCTGATAGTAGTTTGCTGAGCAATTCTAGGTTGTGTTTAAATTTTAGAAATCCTATTAGAAAGGTTTCTAAGTAAAGATGTAATTTCATCAATATTCTGATCTGGAAGAAGATGAGTCATCAATCCTAGCTTTTAATTTTCTTTCTTCTTTCTCTGCTTTAGCTTTAATTTTTCCAGAAGCTGACCTATTAGCTTCTACCTATATAGCATTTGTCTTCATGTCTTCTAATGTGTTAGATACCCTTTCTCTTAGCATGAATGTAAAGTCATCTTCAAATGCTTTGGAAAATATGACTTTTGCAGCTGCTACTGGTGGTTTACAATCAACAAGCATTTTATGATAGAGTTTATTAAATCTTTTGATGAATTCAACACCTGGTTCACCAGGGTTTCTCTTCAATTCTTCAAATTCAGTGAGAAAGTAAACAGGATATTTATTTATCCCCCATTGGTTTTTAAACATAGTTATGAGCTCATTCCATGTTATAATAGAGTCAGCTCTAAGTTGCCTAAACTAGATCCTAACATTTCCTTCTAAGGATTGCACAAATAATCTCATATAAACATCTTCCTATTCTATGTTCATATTGTCAGCAAAATATAGGAAAGCTAATACATGATCCTCTGCTAAGGGACCTATTTCTCCATTAAATCTTGGTAGATGTTTTAGATATCCATTAGGAAAATTTTCCAAGTTTGCAGGGAGAAATAGAGTAGCATACCTTGCTTGCACAATGGGTTGAAAATCCATAATAGTAGGAGGAGTCTGGGGTCACTGAGTGGATGATGATGAGGAAGAGGAAGATGATGAAGATGAAGGGGATGAAGACGAATTAGTAGGGGTATTAGTATGTGGAGGAGAGAAAGAGGGAGGAGACCTCCTTGAGGATTTCAAAGGGGTTTTAATAAACAACTTCTGAACTCCTGGTGGAAAGTCTTCCTTATTATCAAACAAAGGATTTGAACAGATAGAAAATGTCTCTTCAAGATTAGTAGAGGTTGATGGAATATAATAAGGAGTTGGAGAAACGAAGTTTGTAGGCTAGAATTCAGGAAAATTTAAACCCAATCCTTCCTCAAATGAAGGTGATTTGATAGGAATGGATGGGACTTGATATGACTCAAGTGATTGTATTAAAAAGGTTGATGGAAGATCTACTCCTCTAGAATGGAGTTCAAAAACCCCAAGAGGTAGTTCAGTCCAATCAGGATGGGATGGCACAAATGAAAAAGTATCTACAGATGAGATGTCTTGAGGGTGTAAAGTTGAAGAAGAAGAAGGGGTTCTATGTCTTCTCCTTGAAGAGGCTCCCCTAATAAGTATTTATGGGTTTGGTAGAGGGTTAACAATATCAGAATTAGAACGTGATCTAGTATGCTCAAAAGGAGCCAGCTTGGACCAGTGGAATCACTAGGTGAAATATTTTGACCTATATCCTTATCCTTTATTCACCTTAAAGGAAAGGGAGAATCATTTCCCCAAGGAAAATCTAGCTTTCAATACTTTTCTCCTCAGTAATGACGCTAATATGATGTTGTCCTTTCAGATAACCTAAGGTCAACTAGTTATGGCAAAGCTTCTATAATGTTTTGTTGTTTTGAGTGATTGGATGACTAGTGAACTATTTGTAAACAGGTGCTTTAAACTTAGACAGATTTTTTATAAAATGAAAGGTTGTTCTTTAACTACACATGGTTAGTTTGATTTTGATGTAATGGAGAAGTAGAGTATGGAAAGGTATAATTGGTTTTATATTCAAACTTAATGTTTAACCATTTACAAGAAGAAATTAAGAAAAAAAAATTCTTTCTTAATCAACAAAATATAATCAAACTATTAAAGGGATCTAGTGTAATTTATATTCAAAGAGGAATTTACAATAACAAAATAGTTCTGTAAATTAGTCTCTTATTTAAATTACAACTTCACAGAGGATTCAGAATGAAACCGATATTCAATTAAATTTTAAATTGGATGATTGCAAAAAAATTAATTTATATGAAGAAAACATAACGAAAAGACAAGATGAAATACAACTCATTGACAGACAGACCATATGAGGCAAATCCAGAATATGTTATTATCTCAAAAATGCTCCAGCTTAGTACAAATCTTCTTAATAACTTGTTCAAGGGTTCAACCCATAATAACTCAAAGGAGGATTTATTTATACAAAACTTTACGAAAGATCTACAATCTGTTTGGAATAAAATACAAAAAATAGTACAAAATTACAAAAATAGAACAATATAATAGGAACCGAAAAACTGTTGAAGAGGTGGCTCTATCCTTTTGGAATTTGTTGATGATATGGCCTAAAAACACTGATGAGTTGTCCTGGTGTCACAATGAGGAATTACTAAATTGTTTCACACAAATGATCCCATCTTCGTTCATTCAGGATTTCTACATTTAACATTTTCCTGAATGTTTCATCCACCTCTGTATATCTTTCAAAATTAGGCTTGGTGAGAAACAAGTGCTTGATTTCATGTAAGATGGTTAAAAAATATTCCAAGGCTTCTAGAAAATCCCTCCATGTTATTTGTCCTTTCACTCCTACAAATTTGGCTCTATCTACTGCAATAGCATACAACTCCTTGCAATAATCATCTAATCTGATCAACTTATCATTCAAACCTACTAATCCTAGCAATCCTTTTTTATTTAAAACATCAAATTTTGAATGAAATCTCTTGACAGAAATATCCAGGGTTTCACACTTAGTTTCCAATTGATTGATCAAATTCCTTTTCGGTAATACCTTTTTGATCTGTAAGATGGTAGATGTTATGTCAGAGATGTTTATTTCTTCTAATTCCTCTCTGCTCTTTGAATTTAGAACCTTGATCATATATGTGGCTTCTGTTGGCTTGGTCATCAAGGCTACTTTTTGTTCTTCAATCACTTCTCTACATCTAGTAATGAGTTCCTGCTACTAAAAGATAATTTGTATGGATGGCCACACATCTGTCATGGATTGGCTGATTTCTTTCCAAATACTCTTCTTCGCATGAGCCAAAGTGTCTTCCATTAGTGACTCACTCTCCAACTTATAGATTTTAAGCTCTAATTTGTGAGTCTTTAGAATTTCTTCCAAATACTTAGTATCATTTTGTACTTTCTGCAATTCCAGATTTTGAAATTTCTGAAGTAGCTTTTGGTTTTCCTGCTTCTGGAATGACTGTTCCTGTGCTGATCTAGTTGGGTCAACTGTTTTTGATGTAGACTCAATGGATGTAGATGAGGAACTAGGATTTGTACCTATACTAGTTATTGGGACTGCTGTAATGGGCACCATGGAAAATTGTGTTATTTTGTTCTCCTTCAATAACTCTTCAATATGTTCTTCCATCTTATTCAACTGTATATTCTGCTCAATAATAAGCTTGAGCATATCCTCCTTTTGTTGTTCAGTTTCGGCCATATCCTTGGTCAGGGGATCTTCAGTTGAAGGCAACTTCAAATATTTCTTTAATGCATCAATGTCTGCATCTTTATTCTTAAGAAGTAGTTCTACAGCTTTTACATCCTTGGGATCATATCCCACTTTAATCACAAAATCCTCTAGTGATTTTATTCTATTGTCTTTAGCTAGAGAGGAGATCTTTTCTAACTTAAGTTGGGACTGAAAATTTTATAGAGCAGTCCCGAGTTTAGAAAGAGACATGGTTGTGGTTGTCATAGTGGAAAACATAATCTCACCATTTTGTCTATGCATGTCCATCTGGTCAATTGGATGGATTTGACTAGTGTCAAATGAAAACACAGTCTTCTTGTAATTAGATGATGATTTAGGAAATGGAATCTAGGCTTGTAAGAAAGTCATTTGCATTCTGCCCTTCTCATTGTCAAAAGTAGAAAGGAGCCTATGTTGGGAAGTGGAATTTTGCTTCCAGAACTGACTGTACACATTGGACTTTAAAGTCTCATTTTTCTACTTAATTTCTAGGAACCTAGAAAATATGTTTGAATCATCCGAAGTGTTGGTTCTTGTTGACTGAATAATTTCTAGAGGCTCTCTAGAAGGTGAAGTTGCAAGAGGACTAGTTGAAGCACTAACTATGGGAGGAGTGGTTGATGTACTAACTCTTGCTGATGTAGATACTTACGGATCTCCAAGATCAATGATCACTGGTGGAGTCCCTTCCGCTGATGTGATGAAGCTGTCTTTAGGCTTATTTTGCTAAAAAATGAATCCTTTCAGCACATCTTCAGTGGATGAAGTTCCCTCTCTCAACCTCTTATGTTTCTTTCTCTGAGCAACTATAGTCTGGTAAGTGGGAGTAGACACAAATTTCTTATCTACCTCTTGAAGAGTCCCATCAATTAATATTTCTTGATTCATAAAATTTTCAATTTCTGGTCTTGGAGTGTGTTTATAAGGAGTCATCTTGAAACTAACCCTTAAGGTAGAAATGATGCTAAAAGGATCATAAGACCAGGTGAAACTAGGCTGGAAATTCATCTTCTTCAATAATGCATCTACCTCAATACCAGCTGATCTAGTGTTGCAAATAAATGACCCAATCTGTGCTTTGAGCTTAAACTGAGACTTTCTTTTACCTGACACAAAAGGTAGCTCATCCATGTGAATCATCTTCCTAATATATTCTAGAGAAAATATTCTCAAAGGAACATATTTAGGCAGCTTTTATGGTGCAAGCTCACAACCATATATTCGTATCTCAGTGTAATTCTAATATAAATACTAGTCACCAGTCTTGGTTTGTTCACTTAGGTGTAGGATCCTTTTAATTTCATTCCCAATTTTGGGCTATGTCTCGTTGTTAAGGAGATGTACCACTTGATGTATAAATGCATCCATAAATTCTGCAAATGATGAGGTGATAGAAGTTTCCCTGACCATTTTTATCCAATGAATCATTGATTGATTCACTCCTTGTTCATCCTACTTGGTGAGTTTGATTGGTAACAGATCAACCTATTGGAAAAGAAGCATGGAGACAATTACAAAGTTCTAATTGAACACTCCCTGCACAGTGAAGTTCATGAATTGTTCATGTAATTTATCCGCGAAAAATTGGTTGTAATTATCCATGAATGCTAGTCGTTGGTCTTTATTGAAAATGGATAAGAAACCAATGACTACTTCATCTACAGACTGGTCATCAGGGTATCCTAATAAATAAGAAAGTAGGGAAATGCAATGTCTAAAGGCTTCAGGAAACATGGCATATGAACAAGGTGAATTTCTTTTGGAAATTCTGCATCTTCAGGCAAAAATATTTTGAATATTTGGGCTCTCTGTGGGAAAGTTAACTTATGGTATAGATCCATAAGTGCTGCTAGTGAGAATTGGGTCAAGGAGTCAATTTGAGGGACTAAGAGCATTTCATTTATAGTTTTAGAAGAAATGGTTATCAGAATGTCTCCATTCTAATAATGAATTCCCTTTTCATGGGATCATACTTGGCTTGACACCAGGTAATAAGATCAGGTAATTCATGTGTCTTTGGAAAACTGTAAAAAGGTAATAGGGACTCCCAAAACCTAATCAGATATTGCTGGTCCAGATAATTCTACTTAAGCCATAAGTGTAGTTCATAGAAATCAAACTCACACTTGGCCTCTGCAACCTTGAATAGTGAATCAACAATTGGAATATGGTCAAGGTCAAGCTGGGTCAGGGTGACAATACTTTCCTCTATGGTTTTCTTCTTGGATTTGGCTTTTGGTGCCATGGTGGCAAACAGGAAGAAATATGGTTATAAGTGATAGTTTGAGCAAAAGATCAGAAGTTCTGCAATCATTGTATACCTGTAAACAATGGAGAATAATTAGAAGAAAGTGACATTGATGCAAGTTTCGTTTTATTTATAAGATGCGAGAAGGGGTAACGATTTTGTTAATAACTATAGCGGCTTTAAATGCAAGGGAGTGGGACTACAACGGATGGATACAACTGTATGCCAAACTGGGGGATAAGTGTGTAAAGAGGTAACAGACGGGAGGAATAAGCAACGGATAGGTGATGTGTCAGCTCGAGATTAGTGGAGGGATAATGACTTTTTAGCGGGGTGAAAGAGTCGTTGGCAGAGAAAACCACGAGTGGTTTGAGGGGGGGTGCGGAGAGATGTGAGGGCGAAACATAAGGTCGGGGTGTCCTCCATGGAAACCACTTTGTGTACCCCCCCCCCCCCACCATCATGTTAACATGAAATAGTGGAGGGGGTGCGAAATATCTCCCCACCGTTGATCTGAGCAGGGAGTAGATCAACCGTCAGATCATGCACTTTTGTTATTAGAAACCGACAAGACTTTTTGTCATTTATTGATTTGGGTCAAATCAAACTCGTGCTTCATATTATAATTGAAATGGCAAAGTTTATATAAAGAATTATTCACAATTTAAAGAATTAATCATATATTAACCCAGTTTGACATGTTCTTGATGTGGCGCATTTGGACTAGCAGCCATTGCACTTATTTTTTGTATGAAAATAAAGCCTTTTTCTTTCTTTTTGCTTCCCTAGCATTTTATTTTCGTTTTCCTTCTTTATTTAGGGCAGCTAACACCTATCATTTTATTAATATGTATGCCGATAAAATATCAAATTGTCCTAACATTTTAATTCTTCTTTCTTTTGCATCCATATCCTAGCTTATCATTTTAAAAATATTTTTGACTAATATGCTAACTTATCAAAACCAAATTATGTTACAACACACTCTTTAAATATAAGACAGGTATCCAAGGTAAGAGTGATCAAAGAGTACTGATATTCTTTGAGGATTGGGAATGCAAGATAAGAATAGTCCTAAAAGAACATACCTTGTGAACATCTAAATGGGGTATGTGACTTGTAGAGGTAATGCTATATCACACATAAATCCTTCCAACATAATTCTCTTGAATGAAGATGAGATTGTCTAGTTATGCCTCAAAGACAATGTTTCTCATAATGATGATGCTTATAGTTTGCTTATCAATCTGACTCTTCTTATGAGGACCCTTAAGTTTGAGAATGATGTTGTACTAGTTGTACAATTATGAATACCTCCCTAGTCAAGAGGGAGTGTTAGAAATGTAATTAGTTTCAGTCTTCATAATTTTTCTTGTAATCATTTCAATATCTATATCTTATGTAACAAACAAAATAAGAATTATTAATTTAAACCATGGGTTTCATGCTCTTTATTGATGGTATTCTAGGTAAAAGTATGTTCTTCATGCCTATAGGGTTTGTCAGGTCATAGGATTTATTACCATGATTCAAGAGAGCTAAAATCATGTTTGTAAGACCATTCCGGGTAAGATGCAACTTGTAAAAGAATTTATTTCGAGTCTAGAAGGTCTTGGAAACCTCCAAAGCACAAGTAGGCCCTGGTAGATACAAGTAGACCTAGAGAGGGGTTATTTGACTTCTTAGAAAGGCCATAAATAGAGACATCTTTGACCTCATTCGGAACCTCATCACCTCAAGTTCAATCTTCTATAAGAAGGAGAAAAAAAAAGAGCGAAGGACAAGAGGTCGAGGAGTAAAACCTAGCGAAGAAAAGAAGACAAGCTTTTGGGCATTTTCTCTCACACGTGAGAGTTTCTAGAGTTTCTACATGGACCAAAATTTATGAAGTAATTGTAGGCCTAAAATTATATTGCAGGGGGTGTTGAAATTTTGAGTTTGGTGTAGTTCTAGAAGGCTTTATATCTGGTCAACTTGGTTTTATTTTGACCTAACTAGAAGGTCTCTTTAGAGGGTTAACTTGGTGTTGGAGGAAGACTTGGTCTAGGTTTTGGGTCTTGGTTTTCTCATTTGAAAAAAAATCGACAAGAAGAGAATATATTTTCTAAGTTTCTCCTTGGAGGGGTTTTTCCCTGGATTGGAGCCTAATTTTTGTGTCTATTGTCTTATTATTTCATTCTTGGTAATTGTTTGATGAATATCTAATTAACAAATCACAAAAAGATAAGTAAAGTTCACAATCAATTATTAATGTTAAGGAAAATCAGAAGTAGTAGCTACCATATTGAATTATTTCCAACACTTCTAAGGTTCCTCTTGATATTTCCTCTCTAGATATTTCTTTGTTTAAAAATCCTTTTAGAGACTTCTCTTGGATTTTCACCTGCATGATTAGGCAAGAAACTACAGAAAATGTCCCAAAATTACATCATAATTAGACGAGATCCCACTCAAATATTAGCACAAGTCCAAGCTTTCATGTGAGGCAAAGGTGTCCATGAATAAAGAGAGAGTAATACTATGATTCGAATGTATGGATTTCAAGGTAAGCCACTACTGCTACCCAAATTTGTGATGGACAAGTATTTTGTTGTTGAATTCTACAAGAAATATCATCCATGGGTACCTTTATTTGAACACAAATAGAAAAACAAATCATTTCTCTGCCATTTATTATTGGAGAAGTGAAAATGAAGAACAAAACTCACCTTGAAAATTTTGCAGGGTCTTTAAAATATTTTAACTTTATTGAAGATTAATTCATTCAAGGCTTTGATCCAGAAAAAATATTTTCTAGACACCTAGCTATTGTTAGATACAACAATTTATTTACAAGAGTTTTTCAGGAAATTTGTTGAAAAACCAGCACAAGTATGGGAGGAAGATACAAGCAGAGAGGAAAAACGTCTATGAAGCAACCTCCAATCTCTACACCTGGGACTTGCCCGAGTTCATATTCCACTCAGAGGAAGAGAAACACTACCTCAAGTGGGATATTGAGTAATGATAGGCTCTCATGTGGTGGAGATGAGGAAGAAGCCCCTCCAAATTCACCTCAGAAAGAGCACACACAACTCAATTAGCCAAATTTAGAAGTCCCAAAGAAATAGCAAGTGTAGAAGAAATTATGGGCATGGAAATTGACAACACTAGAACACCTGATTGGGTTAGTGCTTGTTTAGTTGAAATTCAAATAATAATGGAACAAATTGTTGAGGAGTCATCACCTTTGATGACTGCCCTATCACATTGAAAAATGTAAGCTACGACAGAAGTAGTAAAAAGTTGAAAGTTAAAAGAGTAATGGTTCATAATAAAAATTTAATTGATAAAATGCAAATGGATATTGATGTGTCTAAAGTTGGAATCATCAGACTCATAAATTTGCATCAAAATACTCGTGAGTCATTGGCACACTCTGTTACAAAATAGGAAGCATAAAACTTGGGGCTCAAAAGAAGAATAAAAGGCCTAGAAGAAGAAATAAATATGGTTCCTTTGTTTATCACTCCATTCATAATATAGCCACCAACATCGGCAATTTTTTCTCCCTGCACACTCCATATATTTAAGAAAGAGGCCCACCTCCTAAATGGAGTAAAATCATATATTATCAGTAAAATAATATAAGTATAAAAGATTGAAAATTATTGAAGATGCATGGGAAGCAGCTTGCAATCTTAGGAATTTAGCACGGAGAATTACATCCTTTGTCGGTTGGGTTAAAAATGGCCTAGAGAACTAGAAGAATTTCATAGATAATGACTTATCTACTTTTGTTCAGAAGGTTGATTCACTTTGTGAAGTACATAGAAAATAAAAAAACCTCCCAGGGGATAAGCGAATGAAGCAAATCAAAGCTAGATGGTATGAAAAAAATCAGCCTACTAAGGAGATCATTTCTGAACGTAAAAAGATAAATGATAGAAGTGATGCCTTTTTCAAGGCGCTTAAAATTGTTGATGATTTAAAGGGTTCATGCATGACAAAAGACTATTTTAATTTTGAAGGACATGTTAAAGGCTAGTTTGAAAACTTTAAAAGAGTCAATGGGAGTAGATTTTGATAATATAAATTATTTTAATGAGGAGAAAAATAGAAAATGGTTAGTTAGTTTTGTTAATGTTAATGAAAATCGGTCTATCTTGATTACATGATTGTAGGAGGAGACTCAAGAAGTTCTTGGAGGAGATACTCAATCAATATGTCAAAATGGATGTTATGGCTCCTGCAATGAAAGATTACATCCAAAATTTGCTAAAGAAATCCCTCCAAGAAATCATTAATCTGAGTTCACGTCAACCAATTATGTTATCAACTTCAATAGTAGTAATAAAATGCAGCTAACATTTCAACAATCATGGCACATCATTTCACATTTTGTGAGTATTCTTAAATCTTGAAGCAATCACTTTTCTTCTTTCTAGTCTTTGATCATTCAACTTTTTTAATTGTGTTATGCATGACTTAAGTCGATCATTGACTGCAATTTCTCATTTTTCTTACAGGCACCTTATTTACATTATGGTTCATGTGAGTGTTACATGTCAATTTTTCGCCATGACACTTGATCAATTTATGGATCTTTTTACCCTCCATGAACATGTTTGAACTAGCTCCCTCAGAAGTCAAACAACCCAAAATATATTTTGAACTAGATGAGAAATTTGGGGAAAATATTTGTCACACCTTGTTAAGTTCCACCGTCACTGGCTTTTCTAGAGTTTCTCACTTAATCGCTAGAATTAACTCTGAGAATAGTGCATAGGTGTTCTCTGTCTGCCACTATAAACCTGCAAGGGTGGATTCAAGAAAGTAAAAATAAAAATTACATTCTAGAAACATAGTTGGTCGAATATTTCCCAAATGAAAGCTTCTAGGTGATGACTATTTGAACTATCACCCTCAGATGATGCATCTTCACACCTTTTCTGATAGTAACCTAATCCTCAATTAATGACTCCCATCCTCATCTTTTGGACCTGAAACTTCTTACTCTTGGCCTATAAAATGATTAGAGGGTAGAGGGATTGAGGAGGTCAGAACTCAGAGAAGACAAACTTATGTTATTGGTTTGAGATTGGAAAGCTTGTCATATAAGGAGGAGATTGAAAGTATTTGGGAGGGACCTCACGACATCAAGGAAAAGGTTGTAAGGCTCCTCTTAATATTTGATTAATACAAATGAACACTTTCTCCCATTGATTTGTCTTATTGGAATAATGAATGGTTTACAATTGTTTACAATGTTTATTATGGAAAATTCAATTCCTAATATCCTCGATCATTAGGTTAAGTTGTTTGGATTATTACATTGTGTGTTCTTTTGATCCTTTTATGGTCGATGTTTACAGGTCTTATGAAGCATTAAAGAGCTGCATCGAATCACAACAAGGGATCTTCATCGATCATTTCATGAAATATGTAAGAGGCTCATACATTAGCTACAATTCTTATAATTCAAACAAGTTCAACTTAGGGAAAGGGTCATTTCAATTGTCTTGCCTGTTTCTAGTTTCCTTCAAGGATCACAGGAGATCGCCCTTGTCTGCAAGAGGGATTTCTTTGGTGTAACGAATTGGCAACCATACTGGGGAATGTCTATGTTCTCATCTTTTCTCTTAGTTTTTCTTTCTGATTCTTCTCATTTATCTAGACCTGAATCTTTATAAATTAACGACCTTTTAGATATGTGTGGTTGATTTTTCGAATTCTTATTTTTTCTTAAGTTTTTTACCCCTGTGTTGTTTCTGTTTACTAACAGAGAGCATTTATGTGCCAATTTTTCCTTAGCAACAGATCACATTCACTTTGTTTGCCACTCTAAACCTGCGCAAGCCTTGAGAAATTTTGAAAATATAGCTTTTGTTTTTATTGAAGTGTCATTATCTTTGTTTGGACTGTGTTTTGTCTCTTTTGAACTCAATTGATTGCTTTGTTAATGATTTTTGAGAATTAGGTATTTTTGAAGAAATTACTTAGGGTTTTTCCTGATAGATTTGTTGATTGATCAAAATAAGATAGATTATCATTTTGCTTATGATATTCTTATTTTTTCTATCAAATAGATTGGTTAAGCCTTAGTTGTTTCTTATTTGTAGTCAAACTCATTTTGAATTGCAAATTAGGGTTTCTTGAGACCTAGTGCTTTTGTGAAGGAATTGTGGTCATTTTTGCTTCATAAAGGAAATTGTTGCTTTCATCTTGGAAATTTCTCGCAATTACACTATTATTATCATTAAATAAAATCATTCATAGGGGAAAATGTTGTTTCTGCAACTCTCTTGATTGATTTATGTGTGCTTGAAAGTTTTGAGTGATTAGAGATAAAGAGTGTTTTGGCTTACTTGATGTTTAGGGAAATCTAGAATTTGGTTTATGGACTACCTTTTCATTACATTATAGTGAAATTGGTTGCTTTAAAAAAAATTGGAAAAATTTGTGAGTTTTTGCATTTCATTTCTAAAAAATCAAAGGAACTCTTACTTTTTTCTAAATAGTATTTCATCGAATTTGAAAGTTTCTATTACATTTTTGAGTGCATTAAGATTTCGAGTCATGTCATAACATCATAATTTTGAACTTCATCACCCATTGAGTAAAGAATAGCTTAATAATATGGAGTTAATTAAAATTAATCTAGAATTTTACATTTGTTAGGGCTCTTGTCACCTATAGTAGCTTAATTGTAGGGCTTTGGAATAGGGAAGGAAGTAAACTTTCCAAAGCCAGAAACGAATAATATAATCTTGAGTTAGGGAGAGAAAATCCAATTATTTTCATTTTTCCCTAAGAAGCTCTTCTTGTACATGAGTTAGGCACAATATCATGTCGAATCTGGTGAAGTGACCGTACCCACTTCATCAGCCTAGATATAGTGATTTGCACGTATTAAAATGGTACCGAAAGGTACTTAGGGTCACTTGAAAGTAAACCTCCAATTGATCTTGTGGAGGATCCTTTAAGGGGATTGAGCTTGTTACTCTACCATTGCATGTACTTCCAATCTACAACTGTTCCCCCAGGTAAAATTGTTGTATTTGGTAAAATTAGTGACTATAATCCTAGGGCTCTACCTAAGGTGACAGCAGAGGGAAGGTCTTGATGTACCGTGAACGAACATTGACTAGACTCATTTGCAGTTTTTGGAGGGTAATATTTGCTTGAGATGGTTTATAGCAAAGTTACTTGAACTAGACTATTTCATTAAGCAAGTTGTCAGGGTAACTAGTTCCAAACACTCATTTCTATAAATCTTTTCACCTTGATCACTACGACGTTGGATTTCATCACCAACTAGTAATTATTGATCTCTTTGAAGAGTCAGTTTGTATGGTTTGAACTCCTAGATTTTTAGTGTGTGTTACTTTCAATGTTGTTTTTTTTACTTTTTAGAGACTTTAGGTGTAATTTAGATATTTTTTAATTGATTTGAAAATTTTCCATTGTGGCAAAATTACCAAGATAATCATGTAGAATACTCAAGGACCCCCCTGAGTATACACCGAGTCAGCTAGAAAATATTAAAGGTGAAAAATATGAATCATCAAGATCCGAAACTGTAGCAGAAATTGAAACTTCTACTATTATAGACTCTGATGTAAGAGGAATTGAAGTTAATCAACTGATAACATCTACTATTTTAGGCCTTGAAGTAACATAAATTGAATTTGATAAAACTCATAAATAACATCACACTTAGAAGGAACTGATTTACAAATAACTGAATGCGTTCAAACTGAATCAGATACTAGAGACTTTTCATATACAAATCCCATTTCTGAACAAGATATTGATGAACCTAAGTCTGCTATTTCTAATCCTGAGACTTATACATCTATTACATCACATATTCTAGATCCTCCACATTCATCGCATGTGAAATTTATTATTACTGATAGTCTCCCTCTTGGTCTCATTGCCATTGAAGAACTTGTTTCATACGAAGAGGAAGAGACCATAGTTTCTACCAGTGAACCTACAGATATCTCAAAGATTTTGTTTATATATCTTCACCCTGACCCTTGGTATTTTACACCCTTGAACTTTTTAGGACAAGGGATTCCGCAATACACAACTCCTTATTCTATCGTACAAGGTTTTGAATGGTCTATGATGGCTTATAGAAGTACCTCATTAGACACATCTATGTTTTCTACTTCTCTGGAGTCAACATTGTATGGTGGTTTTCTACCACCTAGATATCATTCTCTTGTGGGAGCTTATTCAAGAGCTTCTTCCTCGAAATCATATTCAAACATGTCAACTAGTGTAATTAACCCTACCAATGAAGGTTTGACATCTGAATAATTTGTTAATATGATTTCTGGTAATGTCAATAATCCACAAACCAACCCAATAGGTGGTTATTACCCGCCTGGGGGTAAAACATCATATCCTCCACCTAGAGGACAACCTTTTGGTGCATATTACCCTACAGCTGAGGGGAAACCCCCTACCGGGAATTACCTTAATTATGCTCAAATGCCTCAAACCAGTTTGGGTTAGCCTATTATGCCTCAACCCATTGTTGGAATGCCTTACCCTATAATGAATACCATCTAGAACCCTTCGTTAAATCAATAGTCAATTCCAGTTGCTTCTCAAGTTCCTTTGTATCAACCCATTGGACAACCTATACAACAAATACCTTTTCAAGGTATGCCTTTTCAAGTCCAACCAACTGTCCAAGTTAATCCATTGACACCTACCCAGTAACCACTTCAGCATCCTATCCCAAGTACTCCTCAAACCTTGGTACAATTTTCTATACCAACGACTATTCAAAACCCAAGTTCAGGTTCGTCTCAAACTCCCATTCCAAGAGTATCACATGTAAATGTCCCACTATATCACAAGTTACGATGCAACCCCTTCTTTAGTCTTTACCTCGAGTATCTGGTGTTCAATTCATTCCTACAAGTTTGCCAATACCCCAAATACATGTTGTATAGCCTAACATCCCATATATGTAAATATCGTTTCAAGGGCCACCTTTCCAAGGTTTACCCCCGAGTCAGTTTGTTCATGGTCCACCTTTTCAAGCTCAAATTCTCTAAGGTCAAACTTTGAAAAATCAGCCCTTCCAAGGACAGTTCGTTCAAGGTCAAATGGGTCAGAGTCTCCCTTTTCAGAATCAACCATACCTAGTTCATACGTTTCAACAACTTATATAACCGAAATACTGTATGGCTCATCCTGGATACCCAAGAGG
The DNA here is from genome assembly GCA_000404065.3 of Pinus taeda. Taxonomy (NCBI): domain Eukaryota; kingdom Viridiplantae; phylum Streptophyta; class Pinopsida; order Pinales; family Pinaceae; genus Pinus; species Pinus taeda. Next base: position 288,759 of record APFE030352814.1, read on the forward strand.
TATGCAGATTTCAATTGCTCAGGCTATCCCAAGATATCCTGGGTATCCTCCTCTTGGTATGGGACTCGTCCCTCAGGGTTATCAGTATCCATCTCAGGATTCTAACCTCCAGTTGCCCTTCATTGCAACTTTCAATTTTCCTGACCTCTCTTGATTAACTAATGATCCACTTCTTTATTTACCATTTTGTCCAACCATTCCTACTAAGTCTCTGAGTGATATTCCTAAGTTTGAAGGTAAGACAAGCGAAGATCCATCCAACCATGTTATGACCTATCATCTTTGGTTCACGTCCAACTCATTAATTGACGATTCTATTGGATTACAACTTTTTCAGCAGGCCTTAACCAATTCGGCAACCAAATGGTATGTAGAATTTTCACGTGCTTCCTTCACCACATTTAACACCCTTGCTATAGCTTTTTTGACCTGTTTTCAGTTGCCCGTTCAATATGATAATGGAACCAAAAATTTAACTTATTTGAAGCAATCAATGTCAACCCATATCTCAAATCACATTTATGAATGGAGACGAAGACATCGCCTGGTTAAAGTTTACATTCCAAACTAGATTTTGGCCGAATGGTTCATAAAATCCATTTTATCGATAATAACTGAAGATGTGGCCAAAGGAGGTGTTGTAACTGAAGAGCAAGTAATTGCTTATGCTCAATACCTTGATCTTTTTTATACTCAGTGTCGTACTTTGTACGAAAATACCCTAGATTTACCCTGACCTAGTCAAACTAATCCAGCGCTTACAGGATCACATGCTGCAAATGGCATGATTGGTTCTATGAGCCAAAAATATAAGAAAAAAAAGAAAAATTCTAAGAAAACGCAAATTTTGGCTCTATCTGATTCACCTGAAGAAGATCCTTCTCCCAAAATTACTTCAGAAATTAACATCGTAGAGTCATCTACCGGAAAGGGTAAACAATCTGGAAATAAGAAAAAGGGAAAAGGTAAAGCTAAACAAGACACTCATTCTAAGGAGAAATCAAACAAGAATGGACCATCTGATGAAAAGAAGAACCCTCAGTATCCTTGCCTAATTTGTGACGAAAATCATTACACAAAGGAGTGCCAACATCATGCAGAAGTTTCCAAAATCATCAAAATTTCACCCACACTTGTTGTTTTGAAAGGTCATTTTCCTCCCCAAGACAGTAAAACAGTTTCTCATGACCAATCCTCCTCATCTAAAGTGACATATATCATGATGATGTCTTCCAAAGTTATGGTAGAAACAAGATCCAAAGATTACACGTCAAAAGAGTCTTGTTGAAGATGGAGATGACTCCAGTTCAGCTGGTCAAACTTCCACATCTACTCCTCCTTCTTCTGAACCATTGCATATTGAAAAACCAAATGCTAATTTGATAATTCATCCACCTCCTAAGGGTATGCTTCAAAAGTCATCCTTTAATCCTCATGCTAGGGTTGCTCAGAACTATAACATCGTCGAAGATTTGGTTATTTCACCTTTGGCAATGTCAGCTCTTGAAGTGCTGCAAACTTGTCCAGCACAAAGGAAGTTATTATTATCAGCCATAGGAGCAGTAGATCCTCGTGACTCCCATTTTATTGTTTTCAATCTCGAAAATCATGTCCTGCATCTCCTACACCAACTAGCTTTTCAGATACCAATTCATGTCAAAACTCGACAAGTTTTTTGAACAGTGATTAACAAAGGAGTATCGACATGTATTATGTCTATTGCCTATTGGAAAGCTTTGGGTTCTCCAATAATCAATCAATCTACCATGACTTTCAAATACTTTGATGGAAGAGGTTTTCATTCGTATGGACTTTTAAATGATTTGTCAATCAAATTAGAGAGAAAAATGGTTGCAATAGACGTTGAGTTTGTTGATGCTCATCTTGACTATAATATTTTTCTTGGTCAAAGTTTGACTTATGCCATGGAGGCAGTAGTCTCGTCATATTTTAGGATGATCATGTTTCTTCACAAAGGAAGAATTCTAAAAGTATACCAATTATCCTATTATACCTCAGATCCTAATTCCACTAGTAGAGTCCCTTTTGTTGGAAAATCAACAACTCCATATGAAGAAGTTGATGTTGGTCTTCTCAAAGACTCATATTTTATGGGAACTTTCGCGTTCCCTCCACCCAATTTCCCTCATAATGATGCCCAGATTAACATCATTAAATCAAGTACTTTCAAATTGGGGGATCCGTGGAAAGTACCTTCAGAATCATAAATGATCTTATATGGCAATGAAATTCCTCGTAGCCCTTTTGAGTTAGGCTATGAGGCAATTTGGTCCTTTTACAACTCATCAACATCTGAAGACAATCGAATGAATATGATTATTGATGAATATTCTCATTTTTCACACTTGGAACCAATATCTATTCCTAATCCTTTTAACACAGATTTTTTATCTAATGAAAGGATTAAGGAAGTTATGACCTTGGATGAAATGCCATGGAACAATACTCATTATCGTTCAACCTTCTTGCCATCCTTTGACAAAAATGAGAATAATTTCTCATCTATGTTTTCATCTTAGACCCTTAGTGATCCTCAATGTCCAATATCTACCCTTTCTTCCAGTTCTGAACGGAATTTAGGGACATATCGGAAACAATACCCATAAATATCTCAGTGAAACCTAGGATAACTGAAAATATTCATATAAGAGCTTCTTGTTCTTTAGAAGCAATTCAAACTTACAAACCCCTATTTCAGGAATTATGTGACATCTTTGCCTATTCATATGAAGAAATGCCAGGAATCGACCCTAGCATAGTTGTATATGAAATAAAAATTTATCTGGATTATAAGCCCATTAGACAACGATTACGTCCTATACATCCACGAAAAGTTGTCGCTATAAATATTGAAGTTGAAAATTTATTGAAAGCAAGATTCATCTACCCCATGCCTTTGACTGATTGGGTATCAAATATTGTGCCCGTTAATAAAAAATAAGGAAATATTAGTTTATGTGTTGATTACTGAGATATTAATAAAGCTTGTCCCTAGGAAAATTATCCAACTCCATATATCGACCAAATTGTCGATGACTGTGCCGGGAATGAATTTTTTTCCTTCATGGATGGATTTTCTGGCTACAATCAAATAAACATATTCCCTGCCAATCAATATAAAACTTCATTTATATGCCCATGGGGAAATTTTTCTTATCGCAAACTCCCATTTGGTCTAAAAAATGTTGGCGTGACTTTTTAGAGAGCAATGTATTGCATTCCACGATATCAAGCAAATTATTTAGCCTTATTTAGATGACCTACCACCTCATTCAATGAAAAGGCAGGATCACCCGTTTCACTTAAAAGCAATATTCATTAGGTGCACGCACTGTAATATTCGCTTGAATCCGTACAAATGTGTTTTTTGTTTGCAATTAGGTTGGCTTCTAGGTTTCATTGTTTCGAAAGAAGACATTCATGTCAACCCCCTCAAGGTAGAGGCAATTCTAAATTTGTCTACTCCTTCTAGCCTTACTCAACTCCAAAGTTTGCAGGGGAAAGCAAACCCTTTGCGTAGATTCATCCACAATTATCTTGAACCAACACATGGTTTTACTCGACTGTTGAAAAAGGGCATTCCATTTCTCTAGGATGAGCTTGTTGATAAATCTTTTGATGCATTAAAACATGCACTGACCAATGCACCATTACTGCACCCACCCAATTATCATTAAGATTACTTTATGTACTTAGCTGGGTCTGATGCCACCATTGGCATGTTGTTAGTCCAAGAGGATGATTCTAGCAGCGAAAATGTGATTTAATATTTAAGTAGAAGTCTCACTAAAACTGAGATTAAATATGCACATGTGGAGAATCCAACCTTGGTAGTTGTACAAGTTGTTCAACAATTTTGTCACTATATACTTCTTTGAAAAATAACTGTCATTTCAGATTGCAACCCTATGATGTATATTCTCACTAAACTATTGCTAGTGGGAAAATACCCCAAGTGGATAGTTATCTTACAAGAGCTTGATTTGGAATTTCAATTACATTAGCTTTGTTGATGGCGCTAGTCATAGTACTTAGAATTTATCTTCTGCATCTTGGCTTATCTATTCACCCAGTGATAAGCTAGTCTCTATTCATGGAATGTGTCTCGATCAAACAACAAACAACATAGCCAAATATAGCGCAATAATTGAGCTATTAGTTAATGCCATCGCATTTGGTATCTGGCATTTGATAGTTAGGTTAGATTCACAGCTCATGTTATTACATTTAAATGGTGTCTATACAGTAAAGACTCCAAAATCGTTAAGACTATTTTTATGAGACCGTCTTTTGGAAAGGAATTTTGATTATATCAAATATCAACACATTCCAAGATATTTAAACACATTGATAGATGCATTGGTGAATCATCTATTAAATAGACATTTGCAACATTTGTAAATTAAAAGAAATATTCATTCATACATCAATCAAGATAAACAATAGGTAAAAGTAGTAGTTTTTCATTAATATAGAGTTTGTATAAAAGTGTGTGTCCACAAACTATGTCATCCAAGGACATAAGGCCCGTGGCCTTTTATTTTCTGAATATGCTCACAACAAAAATCAAAATGTGGTCCTAGAACCTAAAACAACTAAGCATGATGATGCTTATGATAACAAATGGTAGCATGAGAAACTCAATGCAGAAGACATCTGAGGAGCCTTGGAACCCCAACTACATGTCTCTGATAGGCGCAAGGAATGTTGCCTACCCCACTCTATTGGATTTTCAAAGTCAACCTCTCAAGGTTGTGCTCCAATTCTATCAAGATATCCTCTGCCTCTATGTTCTCTGTGGCAACTGCTATAGGCTACTCACCTCATCTATCAAATTGTCTAAGTCCGACTAGTCAAGTTGGGCCCACATATGCACATGCATTTTGGATAATTAGCCTTTGAAGACAAAAAACACATAAAGAATTAAAAAATTGGAAATATGTCAAAATGTAAAAATTCTTACCTAGATCACCCCACTGAGTTCCCACTGGAAGTGGGATATCAAGATCACCTCTGTAATCCATCCTAACATACGGAAAGTCCTCAATTGGAACAATTTGTTGGCCTAACCAGTCAAAGAACTCTGCAGTATACCTCACTAATGGTCCATCACCTCCATGGTGTGCCATCAGTGTAACCCACCTGATCATGCGTGGATCCCTAGGACCCGCCTCACCTATTAGAATTTGTTGTGGCCAGAGAATAGGAATCATCTCTAGGGAAAAAGCAACAAGAATGGCACCATAACTGAAATTCTTCAATTTTCCATTCTTTCATCTAATCAACTAGCTCTTGATGTTCACCACCATTGCCCCACACCAGTTTTACATCATGGATTCCCAACATTCCACGATCGTCTGCATCTACGCCCGTGTGGCTAAATGGAGGGCAGCACTGCCACACAGTTTTCAAACAGTGAAATTAATGGTCCTCAGGGGCAAGCGCTTGATGGTATAAATATCAATTCTCCCATCCTTGAGTGGTGCACCCTTGCAAAAGCATCATAGATATGCATCAGTAGTATCTCCTCCTGTCCTCTATCCAAATAGTGAAATATTGGCTCCCCGATGAGACAGCCTAGTCAAGAAATAGATGTCATCAATGTTAATGGTAATGTGATGATCAGAAATCAAAAAACATTGTTCCTGGACATTCCAGGTCCCTACTAGCCATGTCATCATATCTACCTAAGCTTTCATCCTAGGAATGAGCAAGTATTTCAGGAGGCCACAAGTCCTGAGAGCTTGCATGGTGGTCGGATCTACCAAATCACTGGCTTCATGCTCTCTTTCCCTCAACTCCATTTTGAGCAATAAAATGACTTGAAATGAAAATTTTAAAAGGATCAGAATCATTTTAGAAACCCATCTCATGTTTTTTCCCCAAAACATGTTTAAAAATAAACCCCCAGCACCTTCCCGGCCACTGTTTTACAAATAGGGAGCTGCTCCAGGGATTTTTCGAGTAAAATTCTGTGCAGGTCATGATTTTCCATATGGAAAAGTTTATCGGCCTACATGGGCCCAACTGAAAAGAAATAGCACAGGGCCGAGGACGCATTTTTTCACATAGTTTTGCCCCAAAAAAATAAATGAAAGCTTGAAATGAAATTTTAAATGGATGAAAATCTAAGTTAAGGAGAGATCTTCTACCTAGAAGAAGTGGTGCACAATTTCGTCCACTAGTTAGCTTGAAATAAGTCCTGGAAGTCTGGTGGTGAAAAGCTCCTCTCTCTACTCTCAATTGGTAAAAATTCAAATGGTGAAAATAATTTACCATTCCCACTTTTATAAGTTTTTTGGAGCTAAAAAATATTATTTTTTATATTTAAAACCTTTTAAGAGGGAAAATGACATTTTTGAGCAGTTATGACGAGTTATTGAGTTTAAATGTGCAGGATAGCTTATGGAGCGAGGATGAATCATTTTGACTTTTTTAGTTTAATTTTATCACTTTTCATGCTCTTAAAAAAATACGAAAAGCGAAAATCAATGAGTCCTCTTTTTAGCCCTTTTTAGACTCTTTTAAAATGAAAAGATTTTCTAGTACTTACTTGTTCGAACTCGTAAAAGTAAATGAATAACTGTCCACTCAGTATAAGTTTACGCCTTTTACAGACTGAGTTAGGACCATTTACGAAAAATGTATACGTTCACTGAACATGGTCAATAGAGTTCTCTCTTGTATTATTTTATCCTTTTTTGGGCTTGAGAGACTAAAACTTACGAAAAAGAACTTGATGGAGTCTACTTGTGTTTTTCTTCTCACTCTCTAAAATTGAAAAAACACTGAGCTTTACTTTCTTTGGCCTCGTTAAATTTTACGGTAAAAGAACTGAATGAGTTTCCTTTTTGTGTCTTTTTCAAACTCTTAAAAGAAAGCGACATCGAGTTACTCCTTTACTAGACTTGTAAAAAAATAAT
>APFE030352820.1:1513-29315 GCA_000404065.3 Pinus taeda
AGGTCCTTATAAGGTCTTGTAATGTCTAGGTTGAGCCTCTCCATCACTGATTTAGGCATAAGGTTATGAGAGGCGCCTAAATCAAACATTGCATTATGTAGTATCTTATCATGAACATGCAAGCTGACATAGAAAGGTAAGATCCCTGTGACTGTTGTCTTTCCATCAACCTCTAGACCAAAAAGCAATTCTGGGGTGTCATCCAACACATTGACACTATCTTTATTATGAGTAAGTTGAAGGGACTTCTTGATTTTTTGTTTGTAAATGTCATGCTTGGCTAGTTCTGAAAGAGGAATAACTATCTTCAATTTGCCAATTTCAACTTCTAAGTCAAAGGGTCTTTTAGATTGGATCTTGGTATTGTGGATGACAACCTTTTCCTTCTTTATTAAGTTTTCTTCTTGATTCTTATCTTGATCTTGAGGCTTGTCCTTTTTACTCATCTCTTGAAGAGTATTACTTGGATTAGGCTACAAAGGTGATGTAGCCATTGGCTGTTGTTTTGAGGGAAATGGTTCAGTAACTTCTTCAACGGTTACTTCATTTGTAACTGAATCAGTTGTGTCATGTCGCTCTGTCACTATGACTCTTTTGCGCTGCAGGCTACCCTTTGTTCTTTCAAGCTGTGTTATATTTACAGTTCTGCTTCTTAGCTTATATTGCTTATGAACTTCATAAACAGCTATGTCATAACCTTGTTTAAAGTCAAATGACTCAGCTGACTTGGTTTGGAACTGCTTAATGTCATCATCCTTATGATCTTCTTGACTCAAAAAAACTTACTGCTCATCATTCAGGCCCATCAGGTTAATGTGGGTGTCATCTACTTGCTCATTTGAAGTGGGTGCTTCAGTATAGTTTTCTTGGAACGGAGGTCTTATCTCTGGATCAAAACTGGCCTTGCCAACATTTGGGTTTTGATTTCTCCTAAAATTAGGATTCTTGATAGGGTTATTTTGTGGTGCTTCCCATGATGACTTTCTCTCAACTGATTCTACTCTATCACCCAACATCTTCATACCCGTGAGTATTGCATCCAGTTTCTGGTCAAAGGCTAAGGGTTCTTCTTTGAAGGTGGTTCTCTTCTCCAATCTTGCCCTATTTCTCTTGGCAATTAAGTTAGCCTCTACTGTGATAGCAACTTTTGGGGCATCTTCAAGGGTTTCAGGGGCTCTTTCCTTTAACTGATATGCCATATCAGGGTCAAAACCATCAGGAAATCTGTACAAAGCTAAATCAGGAGGAGGTCTTAAATTTTGTCGTATTACGTTATATACATTGTTGAATCTTGCACAATACTCCAAAATGGTCTCTTGATGACCTCGTTTGATCGTATCATATTCACCCAGTATGTGCAAGGGATATTTCTTTTTTTCCCATCTGTTAGTAAAAGCTTGATAAAGCTCATCAGGAGTTGTTATGGTATTTGCAGCAAGTGATCTAAACCAGGTTCTTACATCACCTGTCAGGCTCTGAACAAAAATTCTCATTCTCACACTGTCATCATCTATTTCATAGTTTTCAAAATGATCTTGCATCCTTTTGGCATGCTGAATAGCCGTGAAAGGGCCAGTGGAGTCAAAATATGAGATTTTGGATTGGTAGTCATGAGGTAGAGCTGCAGCATTAGCAGGTAACTGCAGGGGCGCATATCTATTAGCCATATTTGCAGGGTTTATAGGATTAACATGAATGATTGGTACAACAGGGGTAATAGGTATGGCAGAAACTAAAGTGTTGGTCAAGGGAATATGTGCAGTGCATGAAGGTGTGAAAGGAGGGCTTTGAGATGTAGATGGTGAACTAGGGGAACCAGGGGTAGACCGGAATAGAACCTTGATTGGAGTAGGAACAGGGTTAGGGTAAACTGTCTCAGGACTCAAATCAGTAGGGTTTTTCTGCCCTTGCTGCTTCCTAATGATTTTAGGGATTGTGTTAGGGTTTTCAAAAATAGTTGGTGGATTAGGGTTAGGATTTGACTTTGTATACCATGGATTCTTCTTGGGAGCTAGCTTCTGAACTTGTTTTTTGAGTATATTTTGGAATTTTCTTGTATCTGCAAGGACTAGACAAGATTTTGGAATGGCTGTGTATATCTCAATGCTAGCATGAAGATTGGCTGAAGAAGATTTTCTCTAATCTTTGTTAATGTAAAACAGAAAGATTTTTGAAGGCTTCCTAGTTGACATTAAGGCTTCATCTGTAGCTTTAGGAAATAAACAACAATTAGAAAATCCTGAGGAAGTCCCCAGCGGAGTCTTCATTTATGTTAACACCCAGGTTGTTCCCTATGACTCCTAAGGGAATACGGCCGGGGTAACCACTAACCAAGCTTTGGAGTATAGGTCCTAGCCTACCTATAATCAGAGAGGGCTCTCTCTTTAAGTTTTAGCTCTGTTTTGTGAAGATTTTAGGCTAGTTATAAGTTTCAGTTTTTTGTTTGAGACTTTGGTTGTGAACTTTTGTTGTGAGAAGGGCATGAAATGTGTGAAAGATGCTAATCCAAGGGGAATATGGAGTCAAAAATCTGAGACAGTCCTTGTGCCTGTGATGGAGAAAGTTTTACTGCAAGGCTAGATGGCTAATCTTAATATAAATTGTGATTAGTGAGTGAAACAGTGGGAAATGGAATTACAGACAGTGTGATAAAAATTTGAAAAACAATTTCTACTTAGTAGCATACATGAATTACTAAATAGTAACTGTGAAATATTCAGGGTTTATTGGAGCAGTTAAGAATTCCAATTAAACAGCTGAAGTCATAGAAAACATTTATAGTAAAGACTGATTGAGATCAGGGTGTCTCCATGGACAAATCCTGAGCTATTCTTTTTCTTTCTTCCTAGATTTAGAACAACATATGAGAGATGTGAGTTAAAAAAACAATAAAACATTAACAGAGATAGAGAACACCTATTATATTAAGCCATAGCACTAGAATCCTGAAGCATTCGATGGTTCCAAGACAGCATGCATTAGTAAGACCCAATTCATGTAAACTCCAAGCTTTGTTTATATCATTCTTCCAGAATTTATAGCCGAGTTCTCCTTTCTAACAAGAAACAACAACAACCCCCCTGCAAGCTTATGTGAGGGGGAATATATACAATCGGTTTTACAAAATATCTGAACCGTTGAGTCACTTGATAAATTAAATACGCTCACCAACTTTACAAAATAGCAGATAAGGAAGTTATTGCTGCCCTAAATATAACATAAATAGTCGTTAATTCTGTCAGAAATCTTCTTGACCTTTGGAGGCCACTCAGTCGGTTGAGCATTCAACATTAATGCTGAATGATGTGTCTTTATGCTTTGTCATGATGTAGCTTTCTCGGCCATGTTACCTGTAGCTGTCAGTGTTGCTTTTAGTGGCCAAATTCTCCTACTGAGTTGGCTCATTCCACTTTTCTCCAGTCATAGTGTATGCATAATATTTTCTGAACATGATGACTTATGTTTTTTGATGACAAAACTTTGATGAAAGCCACCTGTTTACAGTAACAACTATATCATTCTGGTCCACCACTCCTGTGTAGGCAATTTATGTCTCAAAATTGCATCTAAGGTTTCATCTGCCTCTGTGTATTTGTAGAAGTTTGGAGGCACTTCAAATAAATGTTTGATCTCATTCATAATAAAAAATAATTTCTCTACTCTGTCATAGAGACTTTGCCCGGATGATGGCCCTGTTGCTTCTGAAGTACTTGATCCTTGAGTGATCTGATTGGTGGCAAATGTGTTCACCCTTTTTGCATAATTCTCATGTGATAGTAGTCTCCATGCGCTGTTCAGCAAGCCAGGAAGACCTCTACCCTGTAATGCTGCAAAATTATCCATGAATCTGTTGACTTCTGTTTGCATGTCCTGGCTTCTTCTATCCAATGTTTGTACCAGGCTTTTCAATGTGAGGACCCTCTTTATCAGCTGGATGGTTTCAGTTTTGTTGGAGATTCCTATTGCTGCCAGCTGAGGACCTGTGCGGTTATTAAGAACGTTGATCATTCTGTTGGTTATCTCAGGCATACTGCCTAGAGATGCCCTTGCTCTATGGACTTCCTTCTGTGCTTTGCCTATGAGCTCCATTTGCTCATGGATAGTCTCAATATACTGCCACTGATTTGTTATTGATTGGCCAATGTTGGCCCACAAAACTATCTTGACCTCAGCTACCACTTTGTCAAGGGTGAGTTCTTTCTCTAGCTCCTTTATCTTCTCTTTGAGAGCTTTTATTTCTCTCCCTTTTTTAGCTACATTCTGCTTGGATTTGTCATATTTTTCATTTAGCTTAGCTAAATTCTCCTTGGCTTCATTTAGATCTATCATCTAGGCTTCTAGGATCTTGATTTCACTCATCAAGTTCTGCATATCAAGGCTCGGAGCCTGCTCTGAGGTTGGTGTTGGTGCTGATGTTGATGGAGTTGTCTGCCCTGTGGGAGGAGCAGTAGTCTGTGGGGGCTCCTCAAGGTTTATGATCTCTGGAGGGGGCTGAGAAGTTTGACCTCCTTCTTTCTGTTGTAGGGTTGCCTGCAATGTAGCCTCTATCTCTTCCAGCTTCCCTTGTGCTTGTACTAGCTGCTTGTGCAGTGCTACCAGCAATTTTGCTACATCCTGGTCCTGTCTTTGTTGGGCAACCTCTTTTGTTTGTGGGTGAAGGGTTGCTAGGATTTTAATCATCTTTCTTAGAGCTGCAAGGTCTGCATCTCTTATTTTTAGCAGTGTTTGTATAGCTTTTGGATCCTTTGGGTCATGCCCAAGCTCTATGATTATATCCTCCAAAGACCTGATCCTGTTGTCTTTGGCCTGAGAGGATGCCTTCTCCAACTCAAGTTGGGCAGCTGTATTGTTCAGGCTGTTTTCCAACCTGTTTGCCAATAAGGTTTTATCTGCTAGTGTTGAGTATACCATCTCACCTATTTGCTTGTGAAGTTCTATTTGGTCCATATGGTGGATTTCCTTGGCAAGAACCTCAAGGTTGGTTCTTATATAGTCTGCAGCTGACTGTGGCTGCAGCATGGTTGGCATGAAATGACTCATGGTCATTTTCCCTTCTGTTATGTTGTAGGCTGACATAAGCCTCTGCGGATTGGTAGGGGCCATCTTAAGCAACTGGTTGTAGATCTGGAGCTTGAGTGGCTCATTTCTCCTTTTAATGTCGATGAATTGTTGCTTGATGCCTGTCTCAGCTCTCCTTTGCTGACTTGAGGAGCTGACCTCTCCTCCAAGGGTTCTTTCTTGTTCTTGCTGAAAGGAACTAGCAGATGCCTCCATGCTCGGTGGGCCCATGCCCAATGATTGCCCAATAGGCCTTTCTTCCTCGGAGAGGGGATTCATTCTCTACCTTTTCTCCCCTTGATTTGTGGATGTGGTGATGGGAGTCTCCTGCTCTCTATCCCTCTTCTTTCCCTTTTCTTCTTTGTGTGGAGTTTGCTGCACTGAGGTCTCCACTGTCTTTTCTTGCCTAGGAGGCACATTTTCTTGAGCCTGTTTCTCAGTGGATATTGGGGCTTCAGTTGTTTGTTCTTGTTGTATTGGCTACCCCTCTTTTTTCCCTTTTTCTTGTTGTTCTACTTGCTTTTCTGCTTGTTGTTCTGCTATAGGAGGTGGCTGTTCCTGCTCCATCTACTTCCCTTTATCCTTGCTTGATTCCTGTTGAACAGTTTCGGCTGCTTGCTGCTGGGCTGTAGAGGATGAGGCAGCTGCTCCAAGTTGTCTTTGATAGGAAGAGGAAACCTGCCCAGAAGTTTCCAAGTCAGCCTCTTTCTCAATATTCTTTGCTTCTCTTTGTAGCATTTTCTCTCTAGTCATTGGCTCTTCTAGAGTGCCATCTTTCCAGCTTAATGAATTGGCATATTTCTCAATATGAGGCAGTCTCACGTGAGAATAGCCACCCAATTTGTATTTTACCCTCCTGAGGGAAATGAAATGATTAGGGTCATAAGGTACCCATTGGAAACTGGTTTGCAGTTTGAGGGTCTCTAGGATCAAATATGCTTCCTTCCATCCTTCCTCCCTTTTGTTGTATAGAAATGGGCCTAGCTGGTTCCTTACTTTTAGTTGCACCTTCTTCTTTTTACTCTGGAAATGGACAAAGTCTGCATTTCCAAACTACCTAAAATACTCTAAGGCAAAAAGTCTCATAGGGACATATCTTGGCAGCCTATAAGGGTTCAACTCACAGCCATATATTCTGATTATTGTATGGTGTTGGTAAAAGTACCAATCACCAATGTTGTAGGCCTTAGAGAGGTGAAGAATCCTTTGCATCTCATCTGTCAATCTGGGAGGAGGGACACCCAATAAAAAGGTCATAGCTGGATGGATAAAAAGGTCTATGAATTCACAGTAGGTGTAAGGTGAAAAAGATATATGATGAAAGACTGAAGACCAAAAGACTACAAACCTTGGGTTTCCCTGGGCATTTAGCTTCTTGAGAGGAACAGGGAAAGCATCGGGCTGATAAAATAAGAACAAGTGATAGATGTACCTAGTGTATTTAAACACATTTTCCCTTTCTAGATTCATTAATTGTTCATGAATCTTATTGGCAATGTATGTAGCAAAATCATAGTGCACAACAGGAGGCGTTCCAGGGGAGAATATGGATAGCATGGTTATAATGGTTTCATCAACATCCTCATGTGACCCATAACCCAGGATGTAACTGATCAAATCCACAAGCATTTTGCCCAGCTCATTGAGATATTGATACCCTATAGGAGGGGTTCCCACAGCTTCAAATTTTGGCTGAACAAATAACTGATTAATCTTGATGATCTGAGCACTGGACAGCTTGCCCCCTCTATTTAGCAAGTCATTGATGGAGAGAGGAGTTAGGGGCTTTGCAGTGTGAAAGTGTAGCAACTCATTAATGGCCTCACGGGTGATATGGAACAATACTGAGCCTGAGGGGCTGAGAATAGCTCTTTGACATGGAACATAGCTGGAGTGACATTGATTTATCAAGTCCGGGAGGACATTGACTTGAGCGAGATTGTAAAGGGGCAGGTTGGAGTCCCAAATCCCTAAGATATCAGCTCCACTGAGATATTGGGATTTTAACTCATTTTGCAGGTGAATATTAAATTTGGAACTTATGGTAGATGAGTCTATCAGCTGGTAATCTCTATCACCTAGGGCCTTCAATTCTAGCTCTCTGTGTGGGGCATTCAGAGATTGAATATTCAGGGCTACTTGTGTTTCCATGGTTAAGTAGTACTTATGACTTGTACTAGAACTGGTTTCAGTGGGCAAAACAACACAGAGGGGTATTTTTGCAGAAGTAAGGCAAATTGTAAGGGAAAATGGGGTAAACTGTGGTGATAATAGTGTAAAATGCTCAAAAGAGTTAATTGAGCAAATGCAGGGACTAGCAACATTGTTTTCCCGGTGAATTAGTGCAGCTCAGGTTTCTAGTCCACGAATGCGCGGACAGACTGTGAATTTAGGAAAATGCGACTGAATGTGGGCTCAACAGGTGAATTTCGACCTTACAACTGAAAACGAATGCTGGTCACCAGGGATTTGCTGGTAAAATAGAAGGTTCCTAACTCTTTTAATTTAGTTTTGGAGAATTATGGACACAACCAAGCGCGGAGGGGATGCTTTGGATAAATACCTGGCGAATTGCCGGCAATGGTCACAAATGCAGGTGGGTTAGAGGCGCCAACGGTCTTCGGGTCGATTTGTGCAGGTTGGCGACAGATGGTCGTAATTTGCATGCAGCGGTGAGCAACAGTTCTTTTAGCAAAAGTGAGAAAAAACACGAAATTTGGCTAAAATATGGACTTTTTGGGTTATTGGCGCGTTTTTTAGATGACGTCAGCATGACGTCATCAGGTGGGGTCAGGGTCGGGTGACGTCAGCATGACGTCATCGAGTGACGTGGCAGCCTGTGAGTGGTCCACGGAGATTGCATAGGTGGGGGACATGTCGGAGCGCTGGCAGGCGGGGGTGCTGACAGGGCGCCGAGTCGAACTGACGTGGGCGTGACGTAGCAGCGACGTGGGCAGGCAGTAAAGCACAAGCAGTAAGTGGTTTTTCTCGGACCGCTCTAGATACGGTCATGGTATTGTCAGAAGGAAGCCCGAGAAAATATGGGGGTGACGCGTGGCAGAGGCCTGACGTCACCCTCTGACAGTTTCTCGGGTGGTAAGGTTCGGTGATTGGGGCCCGTCCGATATGAATGTGGGCCGTTGGATGGGAAAGCCCAGATCCGATAGTCGATGGGTTGATGAGATGCAAGGACAATACGGAATGCGGGGCAAATAAAATATTATTATTTTCTGAAATGTGTGCCCGGCGGAACATTATAAAAAGTGGGTTTTTATGGTTTTTTGCAGAGTTACGTGTTAAAATGGGATTTTGCACAGGTTTATTTAAAAAGAGGGTTTAGGTTATTAATCCAAGCAAATCCCGGATTAATCCCAAGATTAATTTTCTAGCGCTCTTTGGGTCGTGCTCAATGTTTTAGCATTTGAAAAGATTCAAAACGATACATAGAGCTATAATGCTCGGGGAAGGGGATATATAGATATTTTGAGTTTTTTGCCAAATTTATATAGTAATAGGGGGAATAGGGGGTTATAAGGAGTTAAATAGTGATAGATCAGTAGTTAATATGAGTGAAAAAAGGTGGATGAGGGGAGTAAACTACTAAGTTGTTATATGAAATCAACTTAGTTTTTAGGAAGTAGATCAAAATGAAAAGAATTTTTACATAAGAAATGTGGCTCTTAAAGAAACAAGAACCAACAAAAGACTTTGACTTCTTTCATGAACATAGGTGGCATAGGGATGTTAGCCATGAATGTGATGGGGGGTAATCTGGAAGTTAGACATGCTTCATTAAGTTGCTGTAAGACTGCTGAAATAGGAAATCTGCACTGGCACCATGTATTTACCTTTGCTTAGGCCAGTGAAATGCCATAAACCATGCTTTCTGCAACCCCATCTACCTACTCACTCTATTGCCTAGCATTTTTTGTTACTCCAAGGAGGGTGCACTTAGACTTGCAAACCCTTCTGTGCCTTTTCTTTTCCTTTGGCTTTTCCTTTTGATTTTCAATCTAAAACTACCCTTATTGCTTCCAAGGCCCCAAATTAAGCAGTTGGGAACCTTCATTCTCTACCTATCTACTTTACCTGCCAAAATTGAACTGTTTGGACAGATTTCTTTCTCTAATCTACAACAAAAATTGAAACATAGCATGACCCAGCTTAGGCTGTTGGATCACCCATTCAGAAGTAGGGCAGCATCAACCAAATGTAAGTATATTTCTTCCACAAGAATATGAGATCTTTGTATCACCAAAGTAGATCATATTGGCACTTCCCCTGCCAATCATGAAAATGAAACCTATTGGTATAGGTAGCTAACACCACTATAACACCAAGAACATAACCAACCACCTGCAAGTTGGGTATACTAAGTTCCTAATTAATATATTAATAATAAGATTAGAATAGTTTTTTGCATCAAGATATTCGGGGCGTGTCACACTTCAAAAGGATTATTCTTTGAAATCTCTTTCATATTTGTATTGGGACGAAGTTTAATAAAGAAGTTTTCACTTTTTCTAATAATCCATAATAATTTAAGTTATAATTTAAATAATAATAATTTAGAATTTTGGTGATTAAATACTGATAATTAAAATTTGTTTTTATAATTTTAAAATTAAATTTCATTAATTAAATTGAATTTTGAGAAATAGAGAATTATTTAATAAAATATTGAGAATTAGTTTTAATATTTGTAATTTAAACACTATAATAGCTATATAAATTAAATAGTTAATAAAAGTTTATAGTAATCAAAATAATTATGTGTTGTTTGTAATATTGATCACAATTTCGTCTAGATAACCAATTTATCTTTAGAATTTGGTGAAAAATCTTTAAGAAGTTTGATTGTGGGAGTTTTTAAATTGTTTTTTGATGGCAGAAATAGATTCAGTACCATCAAGAACCTCTGGACACCCAAAACTCTGAAACTTAATAACTCTAACTTAGATTTTCTCAAAATCATGTGAGAATTTCTATTCTTTTATAAGTAAAATTATAACTGTTTAGAAAAATAATTTATATACAAGAGACAATAAAACAAGAAACGAAACATTATAAAAAACTTCAATAATATCTATTAAATTATATATAAAAAAAATATTCCCAATATTAAATTTAAAACCTTTCTAATTTTTTATTTAATTTTTTTTTCTAAAAACACTATCTATAATAACCACACATATCCGGTCAATGAAATTAATACGTTGAAGTAACCATGATTTTCTCTGGCCATTCAAATTGCCCATCTAAGAAGATTATCCAAAATAACCACACGTATCCACATAATGAAATTCATTAAAATGTTAGTGCATCGCTATATCTAATTGCTCATTATTATGTACAAGAATACACAATATCGTGTCAATGTCTACCTACACTTCCACGTAGGACAACGGATTGCATTCAGATGGCCCAGATTTGATGAAGCACCCTACAAACTTCAATAATATTTTTATACATGAAAAGTAATGACTTTTTGAATCGTTTTGCGGTGAAGATTAGTTAAAAGAATATATTTATACCCATAACAGGGTGAGGATTGATATAATGGACCCTGGGCCCTAAGCTTATTGATATCAGCTCTGCTTGAACAACTGTATTGCCATACCAATATTACCACATGTATGTAAACAACGGTATGGCCATACCAATATTACCATAAATCCCCTACCCAATCACAGTATCAGGAAATAAATAGAATCACTATGACAAATTTCCAATATTGCCGGTGAAACATATCAATAAATAAAGAAAAGCGCAAATCGATGAACAATGCTTGGACAAGCTCCCCGCATTTTGATCTGCAGTAGGGATGGTATCATAGGTTATAGCCTATACTTTTGTGTGGTATGTTGCAGTAGCGATGGTATTTACGCTATATTTTTGAGTGGTATGTTGTTTTGGTATGTTGCAGTAGGGATGGTATTTAGGCTATATTTTTGAGTGGTATGTTGATGGAAACATGTTACACAAAGGTGTAACTTTGTCTATGGAAACAGAAACACGAATATGTAAACTTTTTTGAAGTATGGTTTTTTTCTTCCGAAAGAAAAAACTTCCCGGGGTGAAACTGATTAATCTGATCGTGCACGAAGTATGGAGGGTATTGGAAGCCGAATTAGGCCTTTCCCTCTCACCAGCTTCTGTTCGACTTTTTCTCCCCAAACAAATCACCTGAGGTTTCTGTTCGAATTTTTCCCCCCAAACTAATCACCTGAATAGGTGAAGAGTAATCCTGGATAACCACCCATAATGCTCGCGTTATACGAAGCCGTGCAGAGATCGGGAAGAGGCGCTTCGTCTTCCAGTATTTGGCAAACCTGTCGCATTCCCAGCCTGCTCTCTGGCTCTGGATGACAACACAACAACCCTAATTTCAGCACCTTCTCCATCTCGCCCACATCATATGCCTTCCCTAGATTTGGATCCGACGCCTCCAGCAGCCTCCCCTCGGTATACAGATCCCACGCCCACTCTGCCAAAATCATCCGCTCGGCGTCCTTCAACGGATCCACAGGTCTCCTCCCGCAAGCCACCTCCAACAGCAGAACCCCGAAGCTGAAAACGTCCGAGCCGGGCGTGGCCTTGCCCGTCTGTATCAGCTCCGGTGCTATGTACCCCAGCGTTCCCACCACATGTGTCGTTTGCGGATTCTCGCTGTGGTCATACAACCGAGCGAGGCCAAAGTCTCCCAGCCGCCCGTTGAGCTCCGAATCCAGCAGCACGTTGCTCGACTTGATGTCTCTGTGGATGATCCTCTTTTCCCATTGCTCGTGCAGATACAGCAGCCCCACTGCCACTCCCTTCAGAATAGCGTATCGCCGATGCCACGGCAGGATTGATTTTGGATCTCCGAATATGAGTTTATCCAGGCTGCGGTTGGGCATGTAATCGTAAACGATGAATAATTTCTTATGCCTCTTGCACCACCCCCGGAGCTGAACCAGGTTCCGGTGCTGTAGGCGCCCCATGCTCGAGATCTCGGCCACGAACCCTTTCATTCCTTCCGTGAACTCCTTCGTGATGCATTTCACTGCGACTTCTTGGCCGCTGCCAGGGAGAACGCCCTTGTATACCTTTCCAAAACCCCCTTGCCCCAAAACGTTTTCGCCCCGGAACCTGCCTGTGGCGATGCTCAGATCCTTGTAAGCGAATCTATGGGGCCAGTACTCCTGCTCCCATTCTTCGATCGTTTCCCTGTTTAGTGTTCTTCTCAGAAACATGGCCGCCGCAATCACCAGCCAGAAGAGAACCACAGAAACCACGGTGACGCCGGCTATGAATCCCCGGCTCAGAGGTTCCGAATACATGTTGGCAAATGAAGGGAGACGCGACACATCGAGAGGCGGCGCCGTGTCTTCGGTGGTGAAGCTCCACGCCAGAATGTAATGGTCTTCCACGTACAGCGCCGTGGCGGCTGAAAAGCCAACAAACATCTTTTCTTGGAGAACGCTTTGCAGATCTATTTTCCGAGAAATCAGCGGCCTCTGCGGTCTCGCCAAGCCGGCCATCGTGACGCTAACATCCAAGTGGCTGTGAAGATGATCGTAATCGATCCAGGCCTGTATGTTCCTTCCGCTCTTGAGACTCAAGTTATGGAATTCCTCCCCATTCCAATAGCCGGCGGTCTTGGCCTCAACTGAAACGAGGTCGTTGATGTCCACGCCCACGTGGTTGCCGTCGGGATCATTGAATTCAGGATTCTTGCTCGTATCGAACTCCACTGCGAACAAGTGATTGTATGGCTGCCCATTGCTGGTGAGATTAAGCAAGCCCATATAATGGGCGGACAAAGCGCCCATGGGAGATGTGTAGGGCGTCATGATGAATGCTAATCCGTGTCCGCCTATGTCAGAGGGCGGGTGCACAATAGAGAAAACGAATGTAGTGCTGAAGGAGGATAACGTCCCGTTGTTTTTCATCTGCACAGGATCTGAATACAGAGCGCGGCCAAGCATGAAATGGGAGTGATTTGTGAGGGCGAGCACAGATTTGGGGCGGATGACTGAAGCATTCGCCTCCAAAATCAAATCGCTTCCACTGAATTCGTTGAAGACGAAAGTGGTATGTCTGTGATCATCCTCGGCGGCCTGTGCGGGACTGACGGGTATGACCAGGGTGGTGAAGGCTATGATCAGGAGACGGGTCCGCCATGGAAGCATCTCCAATCAATTCTTTGGGCCGAGCTAAATTCCTCCCTGCAAGGAATACCTATCTTAATACATGATCTTGTGATCTTAATTTCCCGAGGGCGGTAGAGGAGGGCGGCTCTTTCTGCCTGCCAGGGTCATCATCGCATTCATGACTCTACGACTACCACCACCAGTACCCTATTTTCTTCGTCATTCAGTCAGAATTGGACGGCTTTTCTGGTTTTGTTGATTTTTTAAAGACATATCGAGGTCCAGGGACCACGTAAAATTGACGGACTATGAAACTCAACTCAACTACTCTTGTATATTTCAACGAGAGTGGCGGAAGTCACTGCCGTGAGAGGGAGTGAACTTACTTTATAAGTGATTTGGACGTTTCATAAAGAAAAGATGGGTTGCTTTTAGGTTTTTGAAAACAATTAATGCACATCTTTTTTTTCAATACTAAAAAAGCAGTATTTATATTGATATAAAGCATATTTACATAGAGAATCAGAGATATGATTAGAAGCAAAAGATAAAAAGGCTGTGCTGCACAGAGCATAGCTGAAACTTTACATAGAGAATCAGAGATATGTTTAGAAGCAAAAGATAAAAAGGTTGTGCTGCACAGAGCATAGCTGAAACTTTACATAGAGAATCAGAGATATGCTTAGAAGCAAAAGATAAAAAGGCTGTGCTGCACAGAGCATAGCTGAAACTGAAAAATCTTGCATGGAGAAATTAATGCACACCTACTCATTCCTACTGTTCCCGATTGTATCATGGATGCCCAATTCAAAGTGAAATGATATTTTCAGTCTAATGCTTGTACACCGCCATCACAAAATTTCAATACATGATAGAGATTGCAAGATGCTCAAGGCAGGGCCAGGTTCCTTAGATATGAGAAATGTTCGAGGAAGCAGATAATGCCTTTTAGCAATGCAAAGTACCTTGTAGCTTTTGAATCTGGAATTCAATGGAGTTTTCAGCTCTCTTCATTGGCCTGCTCTAATGGAAAGGCGCAGCCTCAGCCATGGAAAGCATTGGATGGTCAAATAGCGAATGAGAGCCTTGGTGACCATTTTCCTTAGAGAATCTATAGTTTTTAGTGATGACCTCACTGTTCAAGAGTGAGTGTCGTTATTGTGAAGAACATGGTTAGTAGGAGATTAATGCTAGAAAAAGAATTATAATCTTGCAACTCAAAATCTGAAAAGACACCAGCAGTTGCACCCAAAAGAATAACAATAACCATTGTAATAGCGAAGAGGAAAAGAGATTAGATGCCTAGATGCAATTGATTTAGAAGATGACAAGGCACACATGGTCAAAGTTTAAGGAGCAACCCCAATGAAAGTGCCTGATGGAGATGTCAAAGATGTTCATGGCATCTCATATATACCATGCAAACGAAAACATGTCAATGAGCAAAATTGCGATAACTGCAAGAGATTTAGAACTATAATTGTAATTAAACATTAATGGTCAAGAACAACTCTAAATGTTAACTTTAGTACCAATCATACAAGCATCTTAGATACGGAAGCCTTGAATTTTTAAAGAAACTTACTATAATTCATGGTTCACTAGTTGATAAGAACCTTGCAGAGATAGTCCCCAGGAGAAGAGAGTGAAATCCACAAAAAAAAAAAAAAAAAAAAAACCATTGTATGCAGGTCAATGAAGGACTATATTTCTCTCAAAAAATCAACCTTTTACAGTTATACAGTCAATCTCTCCTGCTGATGCGATCTGGATGTCTACAAACATCCAGGGCTTCTAAAAGAGCTTTGGCGCTTAATGATTCTTCAAATTTTGACCAGTTGACATCTCAAGAGTTTGATCATGATTGAAAAAATTAAGACTTCCCTTTGCAAGCTGTTCACACATATATTCTGCGGATGTTTGTAAGCCTATTTATCTGACACGGTTAGCACAGAGGGGATGAAAATCAGAAAAATGTGTCAGGTTACAACATTACAGAATAAGGTGTCAGGTTACAACATTCTATTTTTAGCTCATATGATCATATCTTTGCGCAGGAAGTTGTCCTCCTTTCTGATCCGTCATCAGATTCTCCTTATTGTTTTTTTGGGATTCCCAATTTCTTTTTAATTGTTGTGAGGAAAAGAAGAAGCATGGTGCTGCTCAAATGTTTCCCAACCAGAAAGCTGAACAATAGTACAACACTCTTCATGTGGCCGCCAATGAACTAAGCACACTGTTCCATGTCTGAAAATCATCTGTTTGTATCAAATTTCAAGTGGTTTTAGAAATGTTTTGCATGGTAGCATCGCTGCTTTTTAAAGCCGTGTACGGTAATTCCCAAGATACCTAGAACGTCCTTGAAAATGTTTCTGTTAAAGAGATGCATACAGACGATGCTTAAATGGAAGCTCAAGAAATTGTTTATCAATTGTATACTTTTGAACTATTTTTATATTTTAAGATTTATGGAAAAAATCATTATTACTTTAAATAAAAGTGTCTAAATTAAAAAAAATTAGGTTATTTAATAATAAAAATATAAGGAAATAGGTGAATCGCCTAAGACTCAAAAATATTTAATAAAAAGTGAAAGTTTGTCTTTTTAAAAGTGAAAGTTCGTCTTTTTAGTTGGTAACTCTAAATAACATGGTTTTTTTAAATAATAATAATGAGTTACTCTACATTTACCACTCCGCATTAAACAATAATAATAAATAATAATTATCCTACGGTTAATTTAACTAAAAAAATTCCCTGTACTTTGACATTGAACAATGAGTTTTAACTAAAGTCATAAGCGTACTTTCTCAAATAGAGGTCAAATGCATTTGTAACTTTTGAGGGATTTTAAAGCCAAATGCTCTAGTAACATTCGATTGATTTTATAAACATAATTGAAAGATAAATTGGTAAAATTGTTAAAGTTCAAAAGGATAAGGATTAATTATTAGAAAAGTGGTGGGTTATTAAGTATTAAATTTTTAGAAGTTATAAAAGAGAGGAAGATAATTTTAAAGGGAGCGATGTTTATTTGTTCATGTAAAGTAGAATAGATGGTGATGGGTGTATTATTAAGGCACTCTATGATGTGAATGTAAAATTCAGTCATGTTAAGGGTTCGTGTGGCTCAAGCTCTCTTAGGCAGGATGGGGTGTACTATATTTTGTGGGTAAAAATTCAGTCATGTTAAAGGTTGGCTGTCTCTCAGGTCTGGTGCGATCCTCAAGTGATTTTGACAACTTAGATGCCCTTGGATTGCGGTTTCTCAAACCAAATCAAATATTAAAGTTACTGTTATTTAAAGGCTCACACAATTTAGCAAACAAAAGAGAAAAGAGTAATGTATATTTATTTTTATGTTTATTGATTTTACTTATCTCAATAGAAAAGAAAAAAGAAAAAAAATAATATTTTTATTCTTATAAACTAAAATTGACGTTTATCTTAATTTAAAAAATAGAAAAAAATACAAAATAAATTGATCAAAATGGAATATTAGATTACACATAATTTTGAACTAGATAAAAAAGACAAAAAATTATAATCTACACAGAAAAAAATTTTAATACACATAATTCATAATCTAAATCTATTTTCCAATGCCATAAATAAATATTATAGTTTTCGTTGAAATTAATATTTGATTTTCATAATATCTATATATATATAACCTAACTAAAGATGCAATGCAAAGAATTCTCATTTTCTATTCTTTGATTAGAGGGCTATATGAGTCTGTAAGATCAGGTCATCAACACTCATTTAATGATATTTGCTAAAATATAGTGCTCTGTTTTTAAACTATGTCTCATAATTAGCAATATAAGTAAGAAACATTTACTCACCAATTCTTCTTCTTTGAAATAGGTTCACATGGTCATTCTATCCTTCCTTCTAGTGCACTGGAATTCGTACATATTCTTATAGATGAATTACTGATATCGTGAATGGTTCTTATTACACCTTATTAATATTACACATTATTAATATAGATGAATTATCATATACATTACCATTATATATGGATTACTAACAAGCCATGGGTTAGGGGAAAGTCATAAAGTAGTTGATTAGAGGTGGAGAACATGTGGCATCAATTCGAAGTGGTGGGAGTGGCAAAGACTTTGGATGTGCAATAAACAAAGAAGAAATATGCCCTTGAGAAAATATGAAACTTTTGATTGTTCAAAATATGTATTTGGAGATAATATTGGGAAATGCGAGGCTTCCAATAAAACTCCAAATAAATCAACGTAATAAATTTTATATAAAGCAAAGATATTGTTTTCGTAGGTTAAAATTTTATCAAAGGGAAATATTTTTAGTCAAACAACATATTAATATAACATTAATAATTACTTGATAGCTATAATCCCTACACAACAACCTTAAACGAGATCTAATAATAATTATAGTTGTAATTATGATGGATGGTCACCATAGGGCAAATTCAAAAGCTGATATGGGTATTGGTTGCAGAATGAAATCAGGACATCCTTAATTAGAGTTGCAATTATGATGGATGGTCATAAGTTAAAAAGCTGATATGGGTATTGGTTGCAAAATGAAATCAGGAAAAGTTAATAAGTTGATAGGGGTATTTGGTTGTGAAGTGAAATCATAATTATGAAACGTTTTGGTTTGTTTCCAAACAATATTATTATTAACTTCTTCTTTTTGTTATTATGAATTGAAATAAGATTATTTTATATGTAAAATATAAATTTAAATTTATTAAAAATTAAATAGTGGAATATATAATATAATTTGTAAAAAAATAAAAAATTTAAAAATTATAAATAACATGTTAATTAAATTATTTTAAATTAATTAATAAATAAATATAATATTTAAAATTAAAATATTTAAAACATTTTTTAAATTATTTTAATTAATTAATTAATTATTAAAAAAGCAAAATTCCCAAAATATCTAATAAAAAATTATATTGTGTTAATTTATTTGAATTGAAAAATATTTAAATAAAAAAATTAAAAAATAAATCAAAATTTATAAAATTAAATATATAAAATTATATTTTTAATTAAATTTGTTTTAACTTACTTATTATGAAAAAAATTTAATCATATAATTATATAAAAGAAGAGAAATTGAATTATTTCATGAAAAATCAATATTATGTAAAAATAAAATTAATTATCATAAAATAATCATAAATAAATATTCAATAAATATAATATTTTTATGAAGATATTCTTCATATAATAGGATGAATATGATATTATAGAAATAAATAATCCATAATATAATATTAAAGTTAATTCAATTTAGTATAATAAGACTATATAGTATATCTATAATTTTAACAACATAAATTTGAAATATTTATTTTTATTTTTAAATAAAATACCATAAATTTTTTTAATTTTAAATTTTATGGATAACCAAATTACAATTTACATCTTTATGTTAGATATTGAAACACTCAGAATACATTGAGAGTTTGTCCATATTATATAGACAAAATTACCACTACAACATATACACACACACACATATATATATATATAACACAATAATACTATCCATATAAATACATATTAATTGCCAATATTCAATCTTGTAAAATATCATTAACTTATTTCTTGAGAAGTTTCAAAAATTGGATAGATAGTAAAAAGAGAACAAAAAATTTGTTGGCTTTTGTAGTCATTATGTTAAGTAGAGCCAAGAGTCATGAATATATTCTGATTTGGTTTCCATATGCCATGGTCATGTCATTCCAAATTTTGAGAGGTGGTCCACATACTTGATTTTTGTCCCTTAACACTTGGTCATAGGTTATGTGATTTAAGAGAGAAGATTATGTTGAATATGGTTAGAGAGAGTAGTTTTGTTATGTTTATGAGCTCTTCGTGCACTCTATAATCAACAAGGAGTCACCATAAGTTAGGTAAACTTGACGTGCTGAAAGAGTCAAGGTTGTTAGGCTAACAATGGTGGTTTCCACTAGTTGGTATTGGTGGCCTGTGGTGTAGAAATTATGGTGTAGAATTGTAACTGCTCGTGAAATTTTAGTCTAAATCACAAGACACAATCACACTCTACTGCTTTGCGAAATTCAATTCATAATTTAGTACATGAATCACAAATATGCAAAGAGAAATAACACACATGAACACAATATTTTTCCTGGGGAAAGCAATCTGCTAACAACCCCTTGTGCCTCCTTGCATTAATATAATGAATAGAGATGTATTACAATTGCTTGCTCAGACTGAGAACAACCTACAAGTGAATAACCTATCTCTCTGCTCACCTCTACTTGAGCCATAGACTTAGTCAATTTCAAACTCTACTTGAGCCCCTATTTCCTTGTGCAATTCTCGAGGAAATTAGGCCCCTATTATTTAGGAATTTTTCCCAAAATTCTTGTGAAATTCCCAAGGTTGATCATCTAACTTCATGCAACACTATACACTCAATACTAGTCTACAATTGATGTTACACTGCCTCGAAATCTCCACCACAGTTGGGGAACTCGAATTCTCTACATGCACTATCTATTTTGGGTTGATTGATCAGTTAACTGGATGACCACTGAGTTAGATTGTTGTTCCACTCCACAACTAACAGTCCACTAGTTCCTCCAACAGTTAGAACTAGTTTAACTAGAAATAACTTGAAATAATTGGCCTTGATTGCTACAAATTATCAATCACACAAGCTTAACTGAACTCCAACTCTTCTAACTTGAATTTACTGAGCTAACTAAGTGAAAAGAGTCATGTCACCCTAGTTAACTGCATCCAAGTTGTCTGTTGATGTGGAAATTTGAGTTTTTCTCAATTTGACGAAGGAAAAATCAAATTGAGACTTTCTTGCTACATTTTTCAACACTCCCTGAGTAAGAAAGGGATTAATAACCACCCCTATCCTATACCTATGATAACAAACTTCCCTCTTGACAAATCCTTTGTCAACATGACAACATCTTGTTCCTCTGTTAAAATATATTGTAGCAACATTATCCATCTCTGCACAAAATCCCGTAAATGGTGATACCATATATCTATATGCTTGGATCTATCGTGAAATACTAGATTCTCAGGTAGCTTGATACAGCTCTAATTATCACAATAGATTATAGTTGGATCCATCATCTAACCAATCAATCCCATACATATCTTTCTCATCCAAATCACCTCACATGTTGTTTGACTTTCAACCATGTATTCTCCTTCTGTCGAGTTCAACGCCACATATATTTGCTTCTTGTTGTATCAGGAAGTCGTTGTTGACCCAACACTAAAAATTCCACCTGATGTAATCCTTCGATCGGTGGACTCCCTGCCCAATCTGCATCGATGAAGCCACACAGCTTCACTCCCTCTATTCATCTGTACCATAGTCCAAATTGGGTATTGCCTCTGAGGTACTGTAAAACATGCTTAGCTACCTTCCAATATAATTTGGTTGGCCTAAGCATAGCTTGGCTAAGTTGGTTGACTGCATAGCACATATCTATTGTGTGTTAAAAAGATATATCAATGAACCCACTAGTTGTCGATAAATGGTAGCATCCACCTCTTCACCAAAAGTGGAATCCTCCTTCCTCTAGTTGGTCGCTAGAGGTGTCTCCATGGGTTTACAAATCTCCATGCAAAATATTTATAGTATCTTATTTGCATACTTGCCTTGAGACAAAAATAGTTCCCCATCTCCTTGCCATACTTCCAACCCTAGGAAGTAATGCATGAGACCCATGTCCTTCATTTCAAATTTGTTTTCAAGGTCCTCCTTGCAAGATGTGATCAGTTTCTCATCACCAATTAAAATCAAATCATCAACATATAAGACAATAATAAGCAATTTACCTTCTACCAAGATATGATAGAGGTTCACATCCACTTTACTTTTGGTGAAGCCCAAACTAGTGAGATAATTGTCAATCCTGGTGTACCAAGCACGAGGTTCTTGTTTAAGACCTTACAACGCTTGCTTAAGTCTGCACACGAGACTCTCGATAAAATGTCTCAAAACCTTCTGGTTGCTTGATGTACACCTCCTCCTCATTAACCCCATTGAGGAATGTTGTTTTTACATCCATCTAGTGGATCTTCCACCCCATTTATGCATCCAATGCAATCATTGATCTAATGGATGAATACCTTGTTATAGGAGCAAAGGTTTCATAATAGTCAATTCCCTCAGCTTGAGAGAATCCTTTGGCCACAAATTTGGCCTTATACTTCTTTATGCTTTTGTCTACAACATGCTTTACTTTGAAGATCCATCTCGAACCCATTACTATGTGAAAGCATGAAGATGGGTTACACTTTTGGGCCAAATGTGGCAATGAAATTTCAATTTTTTCCTCTTTTATCAAATTGAAGCCCTCAAAATTCATATAAGTACTGCGAATTTTGATTCAAAGTAAAAGACAAATTGTGGAGAATTATGTTGTTGTCCTAATGATATTTTTTACAAAAATATTTAGTGTCGTATAATAATGAAATACTTGTCCTTGCAAATTTTCACACATCTTAAGAGGTATGTGTGTGTTCGAGTAACATAAATTAGTCTAAAATGTGTAATATATATTAAAAATTTATATTTTTATGCAAAAATATATTTTTTATTATTTTTCAAAGATGATGAAGTAATATTTCAATTGCATTTTGTAGACACATGTGTTCACGTAAGGTTTTTTTCAAATCTTTAAATAAATTGAAAAACTAAAAGTACCCTTTTGAAGAGGACTCATAAATGAAGATAGTGGTATTTTCTGAATTTTTTTCGTTGTGTATATTTTACGATATTGATTATGTATTCAACCTCTTTAAAACAATTATAAAAAAATTCAAGCATTATGTTTAAAAGAAATTAGATGAAAAATATCATATGAAATCGAAAATGCCAAACTCATATGTCATTGGATAGAGGATTCCTTCATGAATCCAACGTGATCAACTCCACCACCTGTGGAAAAATTTAGCCCCAAGTTCGCTAGGGTACAAAATGCAGTTGCGGGAAATTTTGCAGAAGGGTTGCTGAAATTGTTGATTTTAGGACTTAAAAGGCTCGGTCGAGTGCTTAAAGCACTCGATCGAGCACCTAAATTTGAAATTTAAATAGCTCAATCGATGGTTTTGTAAACCCTCAATCAAGCCATTTATGTGGTTAATAGGAGATCAATCGAGCTACATGGTTTGATCGAGCCTTTATAAAAGAAAATTGAATTACCTAAAATTGAACATTTTAAAATTCCAAGTATTATTAGAATTTTTGTTATAGGTCATGTGAAAACCTTATTAAATTTAACATTAAAATTAAAATAATATTATTATTATTATTAAATTAAAATGATATTAATAATAAAATTTAGTAAATATAATTTAATGTAGTAAAATTTAATAAATTTTGGATAATATATATTATCAATTAATAAATAAATTTTTCTTATATTATAAATATATACTAGCAAATACATTAATAAATGTGGTTGATATATCCAATAGCGTTAACAAAGTGTTACCATTACAAAAAAGAGTCATACAACTAACTCAATAAGGTTAATTTATTTAAACCTATTTTTTTATAAATCTAACATAATAAAATATATAATATTTTTAAAATCCTAAAGTAATCAAAATCTAAAGCTACCTTTAAAGAAATAAAACATAGACAATTTCAATTGGAAGACATGAAGCACTCTATGTATCTTTGATGGGGGTAGCTGGAACATTAATATTTTGAACAATTTTAGATAATATTTCCATGGAAAAATTATAATTTTCCCTCTAGGTAAATGTACAATAGACATTTGAAATCTTTAATTTTAAATATGTATTATATAAAATTAAAAAATGTTGTACGACATTGAAATAAAATAAAATACAAAAGTTTAAAACATAAATTTTATTGGATAGTATTTAAATTTTTGAAATTAGAGGAAGAGGTGGGAGAGAAGGGTAAGAGAGAGGGGGACACAAAGATGTGTGAAAGGAAAGAAGAGAGGTATCTGATAAAGAGAGGGAAGATAAGTTCAAAAAAATATATATATATAATTATATAAATAAAATATATAATAATATATATAATAGAGGAGAGAGAAGAGAGAGAGAGAGAGAGAGGGAGAGAGATGGAGTGGAGTGGAAAGAGAGAAAGAAAGAGAGAGAGAGAAAGTGGCAAGGAAGATGGAGAGGAGAGAGAGTGATAAGGGAGATGGAGAAAGAGGGAGAGAGGAGAGTAGGAGGGAAAAGAGATAGAAGGGGAAACAAAGGGAGAGAAGGGGAAGAGAGAGAGATAGACTGAGAGGGAGGGACATATAGATATTTATGGAGAAACAATGTGTATGTTTGCGGGGTGATATAGAGAGATGAAGATGGAGATACAAACAGAGATGGAGATATAGATGGAAGGGGGAGAGAGGGAAGAAGAGAGAGATAGAGGGAAGGAGGGGAGGAAGAAGAGAGTGATAGAGGGAGAATGGGTATTTCTGGGGGGGTGATATAGAGAGACAAAAAATAAGAGATGGAGGGAGAGATCAAAGAGAAAGGGAAGAAAATTTCTTTCACTAGATGCATTGATTCAGTGTACATATGTTGATTTCTAATCCTATTTTATTTCTTGCAAATTTGATGAATTGATTTCTATGTGGATGTTAATTTCTAATTCTATTTCATTTCTTGCATGAGATGCATTCATTTCATTAGATATGTTAATTTATAATCTTATTTGATTGAGTTTGCATTAGATGCAGTGATTTTAATGTAGATGTCAATTCGTAATCCTATTTTATTTCTAACACTAGATGCATTAATTTCATTGTAGATGTTTATTTATAATCCTATTTGATTGCTTGCAACATTAGATTCACTAATTTTAGTGTAGATGATTTCTAATCCCGTTTGACTGTTTGCATTAGATGTATTAATTTTAGTGTACATGTTGATTTCTCATCCTATTTGATTGCTTGCATTAGATGCATTGATTTCAGTGAAGATGTTGATTTATGATAAATGATGTAACTAGATATATGGTGTACATTAATTTCAAGGTAATTAGTTTGACATTTGCATTGATTTTAGTATAAGCACAAAAAAATATTGACGACGCACATTTTGACTAAGCTTTTGTAAATAACTTCAAACAAAATAAAATCAATAAAACTTGTATTTGTAACTGTTACATCTCCACATATTTTAAAATTGAATATATAACTTATTTCAATCATATTTGAGTTTTTAAAAATTGAATAAAACTTAATTTTCCATCACAAGGAATTGATTGAAATACTTTGATAATTACTTGTAAACTTAGGAAAGTTGATAATATTATATAAAATTATAGAAATGTTGTCATATATTGTTGTTTGACATATATATTAAATTTCAATACGATTGAATTATATCATGTTATGAATTATATCATGTTTACATGACATATTTTAATATTAAAATTGAGTAAAACTTATTTCAATCATATTTGTGTTTTTTAATTGAACCTTGAGATAAGAAATTGATTGAAATACTTAAACAAGTTTTCCATGGATTGTGGAATATGGGTGGAATATGGGCTAGGCTCGCTAAAACATAGCGACAGGTTTGCTGGAAGGGAAAATTATAGAAAAAGCATATGTTATCCTCGTCAAGCTTGACTAAAATAAAGAGGTACTGGTCAGCAATGACTAGGGAAAAATTGGGAAGAAAACTTGAAGAACTTCATTGGTAGCAGATCACACTTGAACATGACACTTTTAATCCATCACCATGATTGAGTTGGGTTGGGTGATTCCGTTCACCGGTCATATCACCATTGGTCCTCCGTACCATCCATTTCTGGGGTTAATGCTACCAATCCATTTTGGTGTCGCCGATATGTTCAAGAGGAGTCGCTCAGAGGATTCACCAACCCAACTAACATCTCATCCGCTGCAATACCTTCACTCCATTTTTCATGACCGCCACCCTGAACCTTGTATCATTAGATCGTTTTCACCTCCACAAAATCATTTGCTCTGTTCCATGTCATAGATGTGGGATTCATTAAGGCCCTCCTACGACGGGTCACTTCTTGTCGACATCAACTCATTATCCGAGAAGTTGACTTAGGAACAACCCTTTCAGTACTTTGAAGCTTGCATACCTCAATGGCAAGTTTCTCACTTCCAGTGATAGTTTTACATCAATGGCCTTCGACCGAAAGATTTTGTGTGGTGTTCAACATCGACTCATGTATTCACACCACGTGAATTGTACTACAGTACCTTGAGGGTCATCATCATTATCGATGATTCCTCTTGCGCCTGTTAACAGCTTACATCATTAGCTAGTAATCAGGTGATGTCTTTCCATGTTCGACACCAGAACATCTTTTCACATGGATTGACTTGTACTTTGGGCGAAGCTTGAATGAATTTTGAAGACCCTGGATCTAGTTTCATCCATCCGGGCTGCGATATATTCAGGAAAATAAAAACATCAAATGTACATCATAGCTACATAGATAATCATCCAAGATATGGGATGATGGCTCTAGTAGAACCATCAGTCTGCCACACAGACGATTGTTTGTCCTATGTACATGAAAATGAATTTATAAAGTTGAGCATGGGAATGCCCGTCTCAGCTAGATCATGAAAATATGATGAAGATAATGTATTGTATTGTATCTTATTACAGGTCGCCTTCCAGTTCGAAAAACCTTGGATCCTCATGATAAAGAATTTCACCCAACATCAAAAAATTTACGACCTCATGCTTTAGGGGGAAACTGTTATAGACATATTTGGGCACTACAACCCCAATCACATATGTCCATAAACCAAGGGATTCTAAACCCCTAAAAGTGTTATTTCATACCCTTAAGGAACAAGGTCAGCTGATTACATCATTTCCCAAAAGTTCTCCCTGAAAAACTGCTCAGAACTGGTCAAAACTGGACCATACAGACTGCTCCATGTTGAGGATGCGATGCATCTCACCTATCACATGCAAAAAGTGCGATGCATACTGAAAATCCCTTCTGTATGGTGCGATGAGCGAGAGCAGACAAATGGCAGAGGCAGTTTGCTAGGTGGAAACCTAGAGAATCTTCTAGAAACTACTCATTTGACACTTGCCTCTCTGAATTCGCCAAGGGATGAGTAAGAGATCATGAAATCTCCAAGTGGAACTAAGAACTATTAGTGAAATGACACTAATAAAAATCCCAGAAGCTGACTCACCCACCTGCAAATATTTATATATGGATCCCTCATCCTAGAGATCCAGAGGCTGGAATTTCGTATTTTGTAAGGAAGTGTTGTTGGTTTCTCTGTGAAACATTGTATTGTTAGGTGATCTAAGCTTTTCATGAGGTGAAGAGGGCTTTCATGCTAGGAGGATGGCGTTGGATCAAATAGCTTGGTTGTAATCCTCTCTTCTACTACTTCTATCAGTAAAGCTATTTGAGTTTTCCTCCATATACTTGTATATTTCTGAATCTTATATTGGTGTATGCATTTGTATGGTTAATATACATCTGATCCTATATTGTTTATGGTTATAGATCTCTATGCTTTGATGGTATTATGTTGCTTTGACTCTACATGTGCTCTTTGAAGCGGGACAAGTGAGGAAGGAGTGGCAAAGCTCTATCAAGGGAGAGAGCAAACAAGCAAAGAGACTAGCGAAAGATTGAGGTTGGTACTCTCTGCTTCTCTCTCATCTATCTCTCATAAAGGAAAACACAAGTGACTTTAAATTTTTTGTTTCTAAGATAGCTACCTGTCCTAGTGGGACTAGCAGCTCTAAATGGACACTAGTTTTCCCAATAACATACTTACTCCAGTTATCTTGAGTCATTGCAAGCAAATGGAAATCTTAAAGACATTACCTTTGACTCCCTTGTAAAAAAAATTGTTGAAAGAGAGAAAGCTTTTGGAAAGAAGACAGCCCCTGAATCTTCTGAAGAGGTTGTGTGCCTTGCTCATAAATAAAAGCATCTTGCTCAAGATTCTTCAAGAGGAAGAGGTGGTAGAAGAGGAAGAGGAAGATATTTCAAAGGCAAGGGGGGCAGACACTCTCAAGGAGAAAAGGCAAATTTGCACTGCATATGTTGCAAAAGAAATGGATCACATGATGCCTCTACATGCAAGTTACCATGGGACAAAATTGAGCAACAAAGAAACCAACAGAAAGGTAAAATTAATGATACAAACAAAGGTAAAGCACATGAATCCACTCACTATGTTGTGGCATAATGTAATATTGGAGTAAATGAAGACTTATTTAATGCTTCACTTGCTTCTTGGAAAAATGATTGGTTGCTTGATTCAGGAGCAACTTGCCACATGACTCATAGAAAAGATTTTTTTGAAGAATTTTTTGACAATGTTGATGGAGCAGTATACTTTGCAGACCAATCAAAAATCAAGCCATCAAGGCTTGGCACAATTAGGCTTAAATTGCCTAGTCTTCCAGACTTTCTTCTGCATCATGTTCTATATCTCCCACATCTCAAGAGAAACTTTCTGTCCTTGGTCCACATCTGCCAGCAAGGTCACTCCATTCATATGTTTCATGGCAAGCTTGAGGTAAGAAAAGCATCTGACCACTCACTTGTCATGAGGGGAATAGAAGAAGAAAGGCTTCTCAAGC
>APFE030352820.1:37721-76234 GCA_000404065.3 Pinus taeda
TTATTAAATAAATAAATATCTCATTAAATGGGACGTTATGTGACAACAAAGTTGTCCAATTAATGTGCATTTGAACAAATACGTTCTTTATTTTAAATGTTGTAATAATGCTAGAATGAAATTGGATTTATAACGACCATATTTAGAGACTTTAATCATGCCGAAATATATGTTAAAATGCGACTTTCCATGCAAAGTCTACGTGCAATGTTCCCTATAAAGATGTGTATAAATGTGATAATAAATGCCATGTTTGCATTGCTCCATACCTAAAATATGTTTCAAACGTGATAATAAATGTGATAATAAATACAACGCAGAGTAGGAGGGATTTGAATAATGGTGGCCATGGCAATCAGACCCAGCTCTGCGACAACCCATATCAGTGGCCGGAAGTCTTTTTTCGTTCCCAGTGCATCGTCTCCGGCTCGATTTGAGTTAGTTGGATTGCGACGCCTGGATTCCGCGTTTAACAAGGGCACCAGACATTGCTTATATGCCCAAAGGAATGCACAAGCCGTAGGCAATGGCTGTCGCGGAGTTGCCACTATGACGGGCACAGGGAAGTGCTTGGTGACAGCACTGCGGAGGAGATCTAGGGTATGGAGAATGCGCTCTGCCACCTCACGTCTCTTCACCAGCGGCAGAGGCATGGCGAAAACTGCCAGGGGCATCAAAAACCCAGATCTAGAGCGAAAAACCATAGATGATTCGTTGGGTGAGACTAATTTTCCCAAATCAGAGATTCTCGTTGCAGATCTGCACTTGAGGAGGTCATTACCAGCTAATGATCCATGTTTTTGGAGGTTTCCTCTGTCTAAAAGCAGGGGTTTTCCACAACAGGCAAAATGGGGTGCCATAAAGAAGATTCACAAAACAATGGTAGTCGCAAGCGATGGGAGGAGGCCAGAGCAGCATACAAGGCCTGATGTTAAGGATTACCTTGGAACAGTACATGGCCATCACCGGTGGGTAACGCTGGTTCATAAACGAAACAACCCAGGTCAACGGAGAGCTACAACGATTGCGCAGGAACAAGAAAACACCCCCAACATTGGATCTTGAAGCATCTGCTCCTGAAAAGTTCGAAGGT
This sequence comes from Pinus taeda, assembly GCA_000404065.3. NCBI lineage: Eukaryota > Viridiplantae > Streptophyta > Pinopsida > Pinales > Pinaceae > Pinus > Pinus taeda. The sequence goes on from APFE030352820.1 coordinate 38,815, forward strand.
AAACAAGGTACCCTTTTTATCATATCTATGGAAGGGAACACCCTATGCATCAAGATAGGGAGTTGGGAGGAGATAAAAACACTCAAACAGAGGATACAAGAAAGGATAGGTATCCCACTTTGCAAACAACCCCTGATTTACATAGGAAAAGTATTGCAGGAGGAGCACAAACTAAAAGAATACGACATAGGTAATGACTCAACTATCTACCTTAACACAAGACTCCGCGAAGGCTCTCCGACACAAGCTTAAAAGGACCTGTGTCCTTCAAAGACGCAGCAAAAGGGAAGATGGAACCTCAAGCGCAAACAAAACAGCAAGCTACGACCCCTGGTTCATACATCGTCGAGCAGACAACTCAGAACCCTGCACTAACAATTGTTGTTGTACCCGAGGTAAATGAAATACATGATGATTATTTATCTAAAGCAGTGATATGCAGGTTTAATGGGTTTTGGCCCAAATCGGAAGCCCTTCGTCAATGGATTTACTCCATATGGACAGAAAACTGTGATATCCACATCTATTCAAAAGGATTTTTTATTGTCAAATTCGACACAGCAAATGACAAGGAATATGCATTGAACGAGGGACCATGGTTCTGGGGTAATGCTGGTTTTTTTATGACATCTTGGTTCCTGGAATTTGACCCAAACACCATGGGAGTTTCCAAAATGCCCATGTGGGTAAAGTTATACAACCTACCTCTGCACTTTTGGCACATCAAAATATTAGCAGGCATTGGCAACACTTTGGGGAAATTCTTAAAAGTAGATAGTGAGCGCCTTTCCAAGGATATCTATACATTTGCCAGGATCTGTGTGGAGGTTGATCTCAGTGAAGGATTACCTGACCAAATCCTCTTACTCCACAACGAAAAGAAATGGGCCCAACCACTTGATTATGAAAACATTGCCTTCATATGCCGCATTTGTTGTCAAACAAGTCATCTCCAAAGCGCGTGCCCACAAAACAAAAATGACAGGAAAAGAAGACAACCACCAAAATCGAAAGGATGGCAGTTTTCAGCCACATCGGCAGATGACATAGAAGAGGAAGAAAACACAGAAACTACCACAAACAACATATTCCAAGAAGTAGAATATCCAAGAAATAATCCAAAACCCAACGAAAAAATCACTCTACACAGCTCACAAAATGATGAAAATCAGATTTGGTCTGCAATAGTTCCAAAGACAACCAATCCATAGTAGCAAAGTGAGCAACTCATCCTAGGGCAAGAAATTGGTGGCAGCAAGCAAGCACACTCTACAAAAAGCTCAGATTCTGAAAAGGAAACCCCGGCTGCCACTAATGAAGCACAAATGTCTATTGTAACAGCCACACCCAACAATCAAGGTTGGTGGAAAGTGGAAAAAAAGAAAGGTAGGAAAGCATAGATAGAAAGTAAAATATTTTTTTAGATCCTGTTCCCTCAGGAAAAGTTTTGATAAAGCATATGCTATTTCAATATCTACAACATGTAATTTTACTCAATATGAATAAAATTACGATTTTCCATTCGAAAAAATCATAAAATGCAAAGTATTATCACTGTATCAAAAATATAAGAAATCAAGTTGCTTTTTGAGATTTTTTGGAAGTTTTTTTGGTGGGGGTTTTTTGGTATAATGAAATCATAAATTTGATGGGTAATCCCTGCACAATCGAGGAAGTGTCGTAAGAGTTTTCAAGGTGTTGAATTCATATATATAATAAAAAAACTAATTCAAATAACACAAATCAAGATTTCACCTTCAAATTTTCACCAAATTCCAATACTAAAAAACTCCAAAAAAATCATATTAAAATAAATAAAAACCAATTAAATAATTTAAAAAAAACTACACCACACAACATGTAGATTGCAACATGACATATCACCTGAACTTTACTTGAGAGACCTGATTATTATATTGGAATTGTGAAATGTGTGGAGGTTATTCTACATCATACGATCAAGTAATGTATAGAGATAAAAGTAACTAAATTTTTTCATAGGGATATGGTTATCATAATGAAGTTGTGAATGTGAGACGGGCATATTCTATATAGCATCTATTTGAAAAATATAAATGTAATAAAGTTTCGAATGCTTATTATCTTCTACTTTAGGAGAAGTTTGTTTCATTGAACATGATGAGAGATCTCTGAGAGGACTTAGTCTCGATTGATAGATTTATGTCCTTGAATGAATATTATGAAAATTTTTAATCTTAGCAATAATTAAAAAAACTATAATTACTTTTAAAAAGCATTATTTAGAGTTGAAAACAAGAAGCATTATTTAGAGTTAAAAGCAAGGGTATTGATAGTAAATTGGAAAGCTGATTGGCTTCCATATAGAGGCAGGCCATAAATACAGTCATGATTGCAGGAATATTTTATAGGTAATTTATACACTAAGTCTCACTGGAGGGTACCTTTGAAACTTTTCCTATGACATGTTCAAAAAGTTTTGTCATTGGGATTACTTTGAGAAGGCCATTGAGAAGGCCATCCTAGGTCATTAAATCAGTGGAGCCCGCTGCATTGATATTATGTATATATATAAATTATTTTATGGTAAATTTTTTAAGTTTTTTTGTGGTTCATCTTTGTGTATATTTAGTTTTTTTATGATAATTTGAGAAAAAAAATTGTGATATATCTAAAAAAATTGTGATATATCTCATTTAGATGATATGTTCTTTTATGTTATATATCAAATAGCATTTTGTTAATAACTTTATATTTGTTTTAAAAGTGAATTTCAAGAAAATAAGGTTTGAACTTTCTAAGAACATTGAATTTCTTTCGTTGTTCAAGCGAATTTAAAGTAAAAGAATAATATTAAATACATAATTCTTAAAAAGTTAAAATAAATAAAAAATTAAAAAAATTGATATAATTTTTTTAAATGCACTTATAAAGTATCATAATTACTGTTTAGGTTAGGTTATAAATATTTATAACTAAAGAGTTATTTAAATGTAAGTTATAAGTATCATTAAATTACTGTTAGGTTAGGGTTATTAAATATTTATAACTAAAGATTAATATAGAAGTTGATTTAGAACATTTGAAATCATAAAAAAAAAAAAAACATCTATGTAAATAATTTTACAACAATTTTTCTTTTTACAAATGAGAATAGAACTCTAGAATCTCTTTTCCTTCTTTAAAACCCTTAATAAAATAAAGGGAAATTTTCTTTTTACAAAAATATTTTAAAATAATAAATATAGATATTAATTTCAAAATTTGTAATATATATAAAAAAAAATATTTTAAAATTAAATAATATTTAAATTTTTATTTTAAAATTATTAAAATCAAAGATAAAGATCAATATATATACACATTGAACTTTGATTTTATTCTATTGTTTTATTAGCTATGATTTTGGATATTATTTTGTAAATTGTATTACAAGGAGAAATTTCACGAAAATACTATAGTTTTGGACATCATTTTGTAAATTGTATTACAAAGAAAAATTTCAAGCAAAAGATGAATGCTTCACTAGATAAGAGCTATAAAGGTACCATATACCGAAACTGAAATCAAACAAAACCGTTGAGATTCCTTGATCATCCTCAAGCATAATATCACAATTGAGAACTTGTTTAGCCTGCATCCTAATTTAGATTGATTTTCAAACTATAGACTATTGATTTTTTTTGGGTGCACATCTTCAATTTTATGTCACTACACAACTCACTCTTGAGTGTGAGGTCCCCCATACTCATTTTCCTCTTTAACGTGTCAAGGAACTGTTATTTTGAGATGTGAGAATGTATTGCAGTGAGAATGCATCGATCTTTTGTTAAGGTTTTTGTTTTTTTAGGTGGTTCGTGGACACTCGCGGTCACTGGGTGACCGCTATGTCCACGAAAATATTTGAGCTTGATCAAGGGTATCAAGCTCCATGGCTAATAGCTAGGCCTAACCCCAAGAGCTTCGGGGAGAATTGCCCCTGTGACCTCCCAAATGGCAAGGCACTTATTTGACTAGTTGAGCTAACCCTTAGAGCTCTCTTGTTAAGTTTTTTCAAGACATTTGTCAATTTTTCAAATTTTATTAAAGTTTTTCAAGAAAAATTATATACTTCATATGATAATTTTGTTTCCTACTCTACTTTTTTTATTCTTATTTTGTATTTTTTTTAATGTCAGACATCGATATTCTTTATATAAGAGACATTACCATATTTCCTAGAGGCATGATCTATTTTGAATTTAATGTTGGAACCATGAAACCTGAGTATTTATTGACACTTAATAGTGAAAATTATGCCCGCATCAAACTAATTATATCTTCGTTTTATTTTGAAACTTAGTGTTGCAATATTTTAAATGGTTATTTATTATATAGTGTAATGCTTATCATATTATTCGATGGATGATATGATTTCAGACGAGCAACGAAGCTTTATTTCTAATTCCTTTAGAACATCATTGAACTTGGATGAGAAGACAATAAAATAGTAGTAAAATGGTTGAATTCAATGGTACACCAATATAGTCCTAGTTAGAAGAAAAACAACAAACATTGTGATGTTACAATATGGTTTTAGTCTTATTCTATCTCTCAATATTTAAACACATTTAGATAAATCATACCAATCAATTATCTAGAAAGACATCAATTAGAGATGGGTGATATTGAAGCAGGAATAATAATAAGAAAATAAATAATTAATTACATTTAATAATTTATTAAAAAGTATATACATTATGATTAAATATTTGTTTTAATTGGTGATATTGAAATAAAAATAAAAATTTTCTCCTTTTATATATTAATATATATATATATATATATTTATATATATTTAAATATAATTGATACTTGAATAACAAGTACTATACTTCCTTACCACACTTATTTATAATTTAGAACCCTATTGAAAGTATTAATTTTTCTTAATTTGTAGCCTAAATAGGCTAAATCTCCATGCTCATACATATAGTTTGCACAAATAGATAATGCAGATTTTTTTAGGAATTATAAATATTAATTTCATTTTATCATTTTTAATTACTCAGAATTAAAATGGTGTACACGGCACCTCATATATATATACAAATTCGAGATAAATATAAGGATTATGCCCTATTTATTCAATAGAGAGCCCCATGCTTATACCCGGGCCCTCATGAATCCGATTCCCAACCTACCATGACCATAAATAAAACTATTCCATTCTAATTACAAAACACTGCATAGACTGCAATTGCATTGCTGACAACTGACAAAGCAGCTTACAAAATTTCAATTTTCCCGTTCGAATCTACACGTCCAGAGGAAGCGTTACCGTGAAACTTATTAATCCGACCTTGCTCGAACGATGAAGAGTTGTCGGAGGCCGAATCGCGCCTTCCTTCTGACCAGCTTCGGCTTGACGATTCCTCCCGAGAGTTCTCACCTGCATATTTAGAGAGGCCTCTTCTGGGGTAACAACCAATAGTACTCGCGTTAAACGAAGCTATGGGAAGATCAGGAAGAGGAGATTCGCCTTCTAGTATTTGGCAAACATGGCGGATGCCCGGCCTTCTTTGTGGCTCTGGATGACAACACAACAACCCCAATTTCAGCACCTTCTCTATCTCGCCCATATCATATGCCTGACCTAGCTTTGGATCCGATGCCTCCATCAGCCTCCCCTCCGTGTGAAGCTTCCACACCCACTCCACCAAAACCATCGGCTTGGCATCCTTCGATGGATCAGCGGGCTTCTTCCCGCATGCTACCTCCAACAGCAGAACCCCGAAGCTGAACACATCCGAGCTGGGCGTGGCTTTCCCCGTCTGTATAAGCTCCGGCGCAATGTACCCCAGCGTTCCCACCACATGAGTCGTCTCCGGAATCTCGCTGTGATCATACAGCCGAGCAAGCCCGAAGTCTCCAAGCCGCCCGTTCAGCTCCGAATCCAGCAGCACGTTGCTTGACTTGATGTCTCTGTGGATGACCCGCTTCTCCCATTGCTCGTGCAGATAAAGCAGCCCCGCGGCCACGCCCTTTAGGATCGCGTATCGCCGATGCCAAGGCAGTAATGATGTCGGATTCCCGAATATGTGTTTATCCAGGCTACCGTTGGGCATGTAGTCGTAGACAATGAATAGCTGCATATGCTTCCGGCACCAGCCCCGGAGATGAACGAGGTTCCGGTGCTGTAAGCGCCCCATGCTCGAGATCTCTGACACGAACCCCTTCATTCCTTCGGTGAACTCCTTTGTTATGCATTTCACTGCGACTTCTTGGCCACTGCTCGGAAGAACGCCCTTGTAAACCTTGCCGAAACCGCCGTGCCCCAAAATGTTTTCGTCACAGAACCTGCTCGTGGCGATGCTCAGCTCTTTGTAAGTAATTCTACGGGGCCAGTACTCCTTCTCCCATTCTTCGATCGTTTCTCTGTCCTTTGCTCTTTTGAAAAACACGGCGGCAACCACCAGCAGGAAGAGAACCAGTGAGGCCGCGGTGATGCCGGCTATGAGTCCCCGCCTCGGAGGTCTGGAATACATGTGCGTAAAGCAAGGGAGACGCGACATATTGAGGAGCGGCGCGGTGCCTTGGGTAGTAAAGCTCCACGCCAGAACATAATGGTCTTCAATAAAGTTCCCCGTGGCCGCTGAAAAGCCGATGAACATCTTCTCTTGCAGAACGCTGCGCAGATCTATTTTCAGAGATATCAACGGCTTCTGCGGCCTGGGCAAGCCAGCCACTGTGATGCAAATGTTGAGGCGGGTTTGAAGATGATCGTAATCGATCCACGCCTGTATGTTCTGTCCGCTCTTGAGGCTCAAATTATGAAATTGCTCGCCATTCCAATAGCCGGCGGTCATGGCCTCGACTGAGACGAGGTTGTTGATGTCCACGCCCACGTGGTTGCCATCGGGGTCATTGAATTCCACATTCCTGGTAGTATCGAACTCCACTGCGAACAAGTAATTGTAGGGCTGCCCGTTGCTGGTGAGGTTAAGCAAGCCCAGATGCTGGGCAGGCAGAGCGCCCATGGGAGATGTGTAAGGCGTCATAACGAAGGCCAATCCATGTCCGCCTGCGTCAGATGGAGGATGCACAATGGAGAAAACGAAGGTAGTGCTGAAGGAGGAAACGGTATCGTTGCTTTTCATCTGCACAGGAATTGGATACAGCGCACGGCCGAGCATGAATTCCGATTGGTTTGTGACTGCGAGCACAGAATTGGAGGCGATGACTGAAGCCCCCGCCTCCAAGATCAAGTGACTTCCATTGAATCCGTCGAAGACGAAAGTAGTAGGTCGGTGAGCCTCTTCGTCGGCCTGTGCAGCAAAAAGTGGTATGACGATGTAGCTGAAGGCTATGAAGAGGACGCTGCGCCATGGAAGCATCGTAAACCGATCTGAGCTAAAATCTTCCCGAGAAAAAATACATGGATTTTCTTATCTGATCTTATATTTGTCGATTCTTTTACTGAGCTAAAATTGTCCGGGGCAAAAAATAAACGGATTTTCTGTTCTGATCTTATCTTATCTAAGCCATGGGCGCTCGTTTCTGCCCCGGAAGGTCAAGATCCAATTCATAATGCGACAACGTACTATTTACGGCATTATGGATCACATGAAATGCATTTATTGACCGACTGACGATGTAACTCACCCGCAAATGCTATTTTCAACCTTATGACATGTAGGGGAAATAGCGCTATTTCATTTGTTCATTTGTTGTGAGAGAGGATAAGCGCTATTTCATTTGTTTATTTGTTGTGAGAGAGAGGACAAGCGCTATTTCCTCATGTCAGAGTGTATTAACTTAGAAATAACATTCAATGTAATTCACCTAATTTCTCGGGTTTGTAAAGCATGAAATACACTTGACAAGTTACCATCAGCAAATTTGGGGTATTTTCTAGTCAAATTTGGGGTATTTTCTAGTCAAATGCAGAAAAAATCTGATTTTATAGTAAAATACAGACAAAAAATTTCTCGGCCCGTCAAAATTCCGTGATAAAATTGAAACGACCAGTCAAATTTGAAAAGTGCTTGGTATTTGAAATTCGTACCCTAATTGCCACGAGCTAATATTAGATACTGTCAATATTACATAATAATGACAGATTCCTACCCTAAGCTAAGCTAATATTCCGTAATGATAGATTATATCGAGAATCAGATCCTAATTGAATTATGTGGCGAGATTTGTCAATTGAATCATTTTATTTTTGTGGCCCTCCAATGTTGATATAATTGTATCGTCATCAAACCATTGTAATCGCAATTTTGTAGATACTGAAATTAATCAAATTTGTGGACATTATCGCTAGCTCAACCACTCGGACTGACTCAGGCTCTCCTAATGGATCGGTACAATTTGACGAGCTCCAGAATCCCACACGCTAATATTGCGGAATGAGTAATGAGAGATTAAACAGCTAATGAGATACTAAATGGATATTTATCTTAGAATTGTTAGAGTGTCTATTGTTAAGGTTTCATTATTTATTTTCTAATTTAAATTATAATTTTATGTAAGATTGATGTCAATTTATATATATATATATATATATATATATAATATAATTAATGAATGATTATATAAAATGTTGTTTTTTTTAATTAAATTTATATTTTTTTACTATAATTGTTTCAAATAATCTGATATAAATTAAATTAAATAAAAAAAACCAAAAATCAAAATCAATTAACACAATTATATAAATTAAATAGTTGATAAAAATTAATAGACACTAAGTATACAGCTTGAGTGGCCTAATATAGACCTCGAGTGGGCCTAATGGTTAAGAGTATGTGTTTCCTCCTAAGAGGTCACGGGTTCAAAACTAGAGGGGGGTAGAGTATGTATTTCTTCGTTAACAGCCAGAGTATGTATTCCTTCATTAGCAGTCAAATCGCTACCCGGAAGTAGGATGTCACGTCCCTACACTTGCGGTAGTCTTTCAACCGCTTATGGCGAGGTGCGGCAACACCGAACACTTTTTTTTCACTAATACTTATGTTCATGGACTACGCCTAACCATTCGATACTTAGTTTATTTTCGTTACTAAGTATTATTATTAGCCTTTATACAGATGAAAACCCATACATATTCATCATCAATAGCAATTAACACATATACAATTGCACAACAATATAAAGGGAGGGGCAACTCCCTGCAATATGAGTATTCCCGAATCAATATATATAATTTTCCACTTTTACAAAGTACAAGTTAAATCTCGGGAAACCCCAAATTTACACTTAGCCAAATTTCCAATTTCGGCAAACCCGGTTGCCTAGCTTGTTGGCACCTCCACACAGTCGCCGCACGATTCACCAACCTTTCGTTCACCTTATCGCACGATCGTGTTGTTTGCCCAACTTGGGCGCGCCTCGTCGTAACCAAGTCGCCACACACAGGCGCCTCTGCACGAGTCACACCTTCATTCACAACTCCAACACTTCACCGTTTCCACTGTTTCGTCATGCACGGCGCGCCCTACCCGAGTCGTCCGTCCGCATGATTCTTCGTTTCAGCGTGCACAGCGCGCCCTTGCCCGACCGCCCGTCCGATCGTCCACCCATTCACCCAAACTCGTTCACCCGAGTCGCCACACGACTTCACCTGGGTCGCCCAACGACCTCACCCGGTTCGCCCAAACGACTTCACCCAGGTCGCCCGACGACCTCACCCGGCTCGCCCTTCGCTCGGGTCGCTCGGCGACCTCCCCTGGTTCGCCCGAACGACCTCACCCAAGTTTTCTGCCCGACGACCTTGCCCAAGTTTTCCGCCCGACGACCTCGCCCGAGTTCTGCTTGAACAACCTCGCCCGAGTTCGCCCTCACCCGAGTTTCTTGCACGAGTTTTTCGCCCGAGTTTCTCACCTGACTTTTCTGAATGAGTTTTTCACCCAAGTTCTGCTTGTCGTGCGGGCTCATCCACACACTGCAGAACTCCTTGATCGAACTCGTGTTGGCCGAATGATGATGACTCATCTCCACAAACGCTCCACCAATATATATGGGCGGGTGGCGGGTTATGTCACTCGGCTGACCCACACCCAACGCCCAAGCCGACTCATTTGACATGTTGCCTTCGCCCGAGTGGAGGGTCGGCCCGCCCAACTCGTGGGACCGCCCCTCTCAAGTCGCCCAACATCATATAAAATCGTCTCTTGGTCATTCACTTCGCATTTCGCACGTCCTTTGCACGGTGGGGTCGCCCTGCCCGTCACACGGACCGCAGGTCCTTACATAGGGGGTTTCATACACCAATTTGATGTTTGGCTTGGCTGTGACCTTAAAAATGGATATTATTATTATCATCAAATTATTTATATCACTACTACTAATCAAGTTGTTTTTCAAAACAAATATTATTAATATTAATGAAAAATAACTAATATATAAATTAAACATATATACATTTGAATTAAACATATAACAAGATTGTTAGCTAGACGATTTACCTCCATTTTATTTAGATTCTTAATTTATAAAAAAAAATTCTTACAATATCATGAGTCAATATCAAGGGTTATCAATAATAGATTCACAAAAAACCCCAATTTATTTCCTATAACATTTATGACATTTTAAAATTAATGAATTTAATTAAAAGAAAAATACACAATATTTTAAAAATATAATTCAATTGTTCATTTGTATTTTACTGAAAAAATTCTAAAAAAAATAAATCTTATTATTCCATTAATGATATTTATAATTAAAAAACCAATAATTATTTATAATTAAATAGAAATTTTGAACACTCTATTCCAAAATAATGGAATCTTTATTGACCTAATTAATCATTATAATAATAAAAAAAAATCCATAACTAAATTATATACCCATAAACCTTATTTTTAAAACGTTTTAGTTTTTAATTTTAATTCTGGAACTATATAATAACTCTCTGTCATTTTTAACATAATGAAAATCACTTTGGAAACCTAACTTCTTATGGATTTGATTTACTTTTTATTTACAATGATCGATTTCAAACTCATGTTTTTATTTTATGGCATAATAATTTCTTTATACCACGTGTAATATTAAACAATTCACTTTAATGTAAACCGGTCATAGTCATTTTATGGATTTATTTTTAGAAATTATAAACTTTAAAATTTACATGAAATTGTAAGTTATGTATTTTATTAATTAAAGTGTATTTAAAATTCGAATATCGAAAAGATATTTAATTTTAATAATTAAAATTGATGATATATATAATGGTTGAATTGAGTCTTCTGTGATCCATAACAATTGTAAGAAGAAATTTTAGTGTAAATCACATTCAGAAAATCATTGTCGAGGGTTTCGAACCAAGTAGTGTGGTTCATCGTCAGGACAAGTTGTCCTGAGATGAACCACACTACTTGGTTCGAAACCCGTCGACAATGATTTTCTGGATGTGTATTACGCCGAAATTTCTTCTTACGATATATATAAATATAATAATTTTTTAAATATATCATATAAAAAATAAAATTAGATTGCATTTTAGTATGTAAGTTAATGTGATTTTTTTATAATTTTAATAATAATATTATAGGAAGTAGATATATTAATTAATATTAATAATTATTTAAATTATTTTTACTATATAAAGTTTATCTCTCTTTATAGTAAAAAATAAATTAATAGTTATAAATATATTATTCAAATTTATTTATTATATTATACTATTTTAAATTTATTATTTATATAATTTTAATATTTTTATTTATATTTCATTTTCATTTTAATAGTGGTTAAGAATATTGTTTTTAAGAAGTTATAGATTCAAAATTAGAAAGATAGAATATATTATGTCTTCATAAAACTTAACAGTCAAATGACTACACAAAAATAGATCCATTATTTTACAAACAAAAAATTTCATACACCAATTTATATGATATTTAACTTAACTATAACCTTAAAATTAAATAATAATAATAAAAAATTAAAAATCTCACAATTTATTTACCACACAAATACTAAAACTCGAAAATAATAAAACTCGAAGATAATACCAGTAACATAATTTGCAACACAAATGAAAAACGACGATAATCTGATGGAATTACAAAACGAGAATATATTTGAATATTCAAAATGTAGTAATCATTAAAAATAATTATAATAATAGTAAAGATAAAAGTGAAGCTCAAAAAAGAATTCCTAGAATATTGCCCTAAGACGGAGGCTTGAAATTAATACCAACTACCATGACATTTAACCATAAGTAAATCTTTAAATATTGAGATTATCATAGGAGGCTTGAAACTAATACCAACTTACCATGACATTTAACCGTAAGTAAATATTTAAATATTGAGATTATTATAGGAGGCTTGAAAATAATACCAACTACCATGACATTTAACCATAAGTAAATCTTTAAATATTGAAATTTTTATAATAGTAATCATTCAAAAATGATATTAATGTAATGACAAAGGTGAAAGGATTCATTTTATTTATTTTTTAAATATTGCCCTTAGACAAAAGGAGGCTTGAAAACGATAACCACCACCACGATATTTAACAATAAATAAATCTTTCTATATTGAGATTTATATAATTTTATAACTACAAGGTAGAGGAAAGTATATAGTTTTATGACCGCTCACTACCATACTTAAGGTAGGGAAAAGAATACTAAAGGGGTTTGCACGGATAATAGAAAGAACGCATTTTTTTAATTGGATATGATTTTTTAATGGAGTTTATCCATTGGACTTTATATCTATCTTTTGTATGCATGTGTGGGGGAGTAATCACATGTTTAGTCATGATTAAAAGGAGTTTTGGTTGGGTTAACGGTAAATGAAGAGAATGATGGAAGGAAGAGGATGGATGACGGTGTGCCCATTCATCTTAAATTTAATTTAGGTGAATAATTGTTGTTTTTAGTTGAGATTTATTAAGGTTTTAATAAAAAAATGTAAAATGTTTTAGGGGTAGTTTTATAGGAGATTATTATGATATGAAGTACTATGTCAATTAAGAGATTAAAAATTTAATTTTTTTTCGAATTAACTCATTTTATGGAGAGGAGGATTTTTGTAGACCCCATAGATATAGTGGTAATGGACGAAATCGACCCTGTGTCACACGAGTATGAGCTTAACCTAGTTACTGATTCCTCTGGTACACAAAAAAAGAAGTAAAAACGAAACATGTTTCAAGAACTATTAATTAACGATATATAAAAAATGTTAAAATGCGTTAATAATTGTCTTGTGGTTTTATGTATATGTTTGAGGTATTTTGTAAACTTAGATTATTAGGCAAAGCTATTCTTCAATAACTAACTCTCTTATAAAAAAGTGTTTTTCCAGCATACATCATGGGAACTATTGTCCTTCCCCAAGGAGACCTTGCTAGACGTACAAATGTAATGTGATGTAATGCATATGTGGGAATACTCAAGCATTGTAAGATTGGAGAGTTTGCTAAAAGAATAGAGGCTTAGCTTCTTTGGATGTTTCCACATTCTACGATTTTACCACATAAACTATGTATTGTCTTATTTCTTGCACTATTTATTTACTAGTTTATCTTTGGCTTTGAATAGGAGATTAGACTGGTCAAATTCTTTGTTACACAATATTAAATTTTTCCTAATCATGGCATCAGAGTAGGTTACCACACTCTATCTCCTTAAATAAATTCTATATTGAATTATTTTTGGATTAGAATTTAGTAGATTTGTTCTTCCATCCCCCCCTCCCCCAAGTGGATCTAAAATCATATTGATTTATGTGGATATTAGTGGCCACCCACCTCTTCCATTGTATAATTTTTTCTCTATCTTCTTGGCAATTCTTTTATGATTTTTGGTCCCAAACTTTTGGGGCCATTTTGAGGCCCTAAATGATGTTTTTTTTACAAATTGGGGGCAACGGATTTTCATTGCATTCCCTAGCCCTGTTTCAAAGTTGTAGTCCTTAGGTAGTTCTTTCCAACGATCTATTGTGTACACCAAATGGATTATATGCAAAAGTTGTTCCCCCAAGAAGTTTATGTACCAACAAACAACTTCAGGGCCCATAAACCTTTTGACATTTCATCTTACAAGGTTAGGGAGTTAGACCTCTAGGGTTCTTTCTTTATGTTAAAAGGCCATTCTTTCGACCATTTGTAATGGCATTTTGTAAATGCATGTAGTCACCATCTCTCTTTATTTAGAGATAACTACCACCATTCTAGCAAGTTTGTTTTGCAATATTCTGCTATTTCATTTATTAATAAAAGTTGGTTTTTCACCATATCATTATGTTTTTTGCTATATTTCTGTGTGTGTGTTTCATTTCATTTATTTCCTTTCATTTCATTCATTGTACAAATCGAATCAATGGTATTAGAGCAATTTGCTCCTTGTTATTTCTCAGTGCATGTCCTTGATGAGGTTAGGGTACAAAGAGTTTAGCCTTGAGCTAGTTTCACTTAGGAACAATCGCTCCGCCAACCTAAGTAACCTTCCATGAAAAAAGAAAAGAGAGATGATGGAGCGGGAGATCCTATCAAGTTATTACTAGAGGAAGAACTTATATGATAGATGAATGAATTGATGGACAATTTTTCACATATGCTTCAGTGAATTCCAATAGTATTGTAGACACCTTCAACCATTGGGAAATTTCGAGGCGCAACATCATTCAAGGTCCAAGTTAACTTTGATGTCCATGTATTTGAAGGCCACATAGATTCATATGCTTTGGAGAAATGGTAAAAAATATTAGAGGGATATTAATCTATCTAAAATTTTTCCAACAATTAAAATATATATGCTTCTAAAATCCCTTCCCCATGTAAAAGATTGGTGGGAAGACTACTAGGAGACAAACAAAGATGAGTTTGTGATATGCAAGGCATGCCCCAATTGTGAAGATTTTGTTGATGCCCCTAAGGAGAAATTCTACTTTGTAGGAATCTATGATGACTAATATAGAAGTTGGACAACTTTGTAATATGAAGACTAGAAGGTGATGAAGTACACCAATATTTTCCATACCTTGTTCTCAAAGCTAGGTTTCGAAGAATCTAAGTGGCACCTAGTTCTAAAGTACAAAAATGGTCTCCATAAGTACATCCAAATGGATATGTATTTCTTGGAATTCTCCACATTGGGAGTCACTTATCGATATGTTATCAAAATTGAGTAAAACTTGAAGTGGAGGAATAGGTGGAGTTCGGGTCTAGAAATAGACTGCAACAAATGATGGGCCTCTAAATTAGACATAAATTAAGCTCGTGCCTCTAAATTAAACATAAATTAAGGCCTATGATCATCCTTCAGCACATTAAACCTCTCTTTTGGCATTAGCTAATGTATTTTTAATTTTAATATATTCATTAGGAAGGATTATGAATACTTGCATATTTGTGCCTAATATTATTTATTTTTGTGGAATATTATGAGAATATTGGGAAAATTATGAAGATTTGGAGGAGGAGATAATTTAGGGACTTACTCCATACTACAGGAGGATCACTATTAAATAATAAATCAACAAGATATTATGGAATTATGGCACAGATTGTGGAACTCCAATGATTGAGAAAAATCTAGGAATGTGTTCCTTGCTATTTAATGCAGATTCCTAGTATTGGGAACCAGATCCACTAATCAAGGGATTTTGGTGGGGAAAGATTCCTCCATTCATGGGGAATTATTCCTAATCATTTTGTATAAGTACCAAGTCGAATTTTCCTCTAGGGAGAGATTTTCATTAGTTTTCTTGTGGAGAGAACTCGTATTTCTGCAGCTCCATTGTATTTTCTTGCAGGGATGTAATTGTATTGATGAAAATAATGAAGATTGGTGTCAGGTTCAGCTTCTAAATCTTGTTCTCCTCCATAGGTCTCTGAGTTTCGTTGGGCTTGGCCATCCTAGGAGCCTCAGAGCCCTTTTGTATCATTTTCTTTCCTTCTTTTCACTTCTTATTCACATGCATCTCTTGTTTTTATTTCTTTCTATTTTTGCATTTAGTATTAATGATTTTATATTGTAGGATTGGTTTAAATGGTTGATGTAAGTTCCTTTGCAGGATCACAAGCATCATTTCATCCTTGGTAAAGATTTGGAAGGTCATAGTAATCATTGAGCTACTTGGCTTAGCTTTCTTATTCCCAAATCTAGATTTATGGAACTCTTTTGTGGCAAAGAACAATAAATTTATGCTATTTTTTAGAGCATGCTAACAAGCTTCAATCGGGTTGGTTCCACTTTCATTAGATCCAAAAAACATTCTAGTTCATAACAAAAATCACCCCATTGCATTTGCACTTGATTAGGTTAGGCATTTTATTCCCTTGTAGCTAAAAAATAGGTTACATAAAATACAACAAACTTAGAGGAGAAGAATGCGAACAACCTCCTAAACCGTTTGATCTATCTAACGGTCAAGGATCTAAAACTGTACAAAATCAAGAGAAAACAAGAAGTCTTTAAGCGGACCCGATGAGGAAATAAAGATCGTGATGAAAATATTTTGAGTCCGTTAGGGGGGGTAACCATCGAGCAGTTGTTCCACCTGAAATTCCCCCATCCTGCTCCTGAGCAGAAAAGTGCAAGGAGTATAGCTCAGTCCCACCAACTTGCACAACAAACCTTATCCGTAGATCTGCTACCACTAGATCCTACGACTGTAAAGGATATCGGGCTGGAAAGAAGAGCGAGGAATACCCACCCGATGAAGGCAATATTCTCTCTCCTCCTTGAGCCACATGTTGAACGGTTAGTGGCATCAGAAGCATTTATGTTAAACCACTTAGGGTAATGAGGATGCCTGAAAACCACTTTAACTGTAGCAAAACCTCCATGTACTATAGAAAATCCCTTGGTGCCACGATTTGGTTCCACGCTCTTCCTCCACTGCCATCCATCCTACTACGAGACCCAAATGTGCCAATTCTTAGGTCTTTTGTTTGTCGAACCCTTATCATCCATCTGCTTAATTTTCAACTGGCTGATTCCCCTTCATGCACTGATAATGCTACCTGTCTGTGTGAGCCAGAGTGTAGTAGTCCTCATGCAATTTTCCTATAGGTACCGACTCCCACGAGCAGCGCTTGTTGTCTCTTGTACATAACACCCCTTCATTGGCTAGTCAATACGCTCTGTTGGCATTTCTGCGCACACGTGCAAATCTAAGAGTTCTTAGTATTCTTAGGTGAGATTGAATTCGGTGATAGACCTACAAAAGTCTCCAGTGGTTTGAAACTTTGTCTGGTGCAGTGTCAGTGCCTATCCTTTTGACCGAATTAATTGTTAATTCTGAGTCTGCCTCTATTATTGTATTGTGTAAATTGCAATCAATTATAATTTCTAAGCATTGCTCAATGGCCATGAGTTCTGCCATATTGTTAGTGGCATTCCCCAAATGACTGTGAAAGATGACTTTTATATTGCCCTCTTCATCTCTTATGACTCCTCCGTAACCAGCATCCCCAGAGTTTCCTTTTGAGGCTCCATCTATATTGAATTTCAAAAAGCCATGGGGAGGGGGTTGCCAGAAAGCCTTTCCTTCTGATATGTGCCTTGCTATCTTATTTATGCCCTGAGGGACAGGTAACTAAAGCCCCAACAGTTCAAGAATGTGAGCATCCTGTTGACCAGGCATTTTCTCAAGGGGTTGCTTCAGAAGGGCATTAAAAATTTATTTGAGCTATTTTAAGATCTAAGCCATGATGCTTTGTGTTGAGCCAGATTTATCTTTGAAAATCCTATTGTTACATTCTTTCCAAACATCCTAGATCAAAAATCCTGGAATCAGAGCCCAGGCTATGCTGATTGTCTCATTATCCGAGTAGTCTTTCCTCCAATTCTTTAAAGTTTCAGTGGTGTCATTTTTGTTCCTGTTTGTTTGATTGAAGATGGAGGCCACCCAGTTGCATAAGGTGGAGGTGAAAGAGCAGAGGTTGAGAAGGTTATCCATGGTTTCTTCCTGTAGACCACATAACTGGCATCTTGATGGACCAACAAAACCTCTCTTTCTGAGATTTTCCCAAGTCATAATCTTTTTATGCTGTACTAGCCACATGAACAATTTGATCTTCATCTAGTGGGGGTTGTTCCAAAGGTCTTTCCATGTCTTATCAGGGCTTGGATAGTTAAGTCCAGTGGCTATTCTTTTGGCTTCTTTAAGTTTGAAGATGCCCTCATTGTTTCTTCCCCCATCTTAGTAGATCATTTGAGGTTGAAGTAACAATTTTCCTCTTTTCCAGAATCGCTTCAAGAACTTCAGCTTGGGCCTTCAAAGGGGTCTCTTCACTATAATATGGTACCTTCCAAATTCTCCATTTGCCACTGTCCCTTAACTGATCCCAAAAGTCACTTACCCTTTTCAGTCCTTTATTAATGGTATCATTTTTTATAATGTCCAGTGTTTCTCTACATAGGTTATGTTCTTGTTGCTAGTTGTCCTCCAAAAACCAGGCTAGATTCCCATTTCTGATCTCCCAGAAACTATGTTTCTGAACTAAGGCTTTGTTCTCCCAAGCATTGTTCCAAATATGAGAACCCCTGATGTGTCTTGTCATTCGAATGTGGTCCCTTTCCTGCCAGTCCATTGCATATTTCTGTTTCCAAAGCTTAGCCCAGGGGTTTCTCGTTTCCTTTAGCCATCTCCACCAAAGTTTTTCCCCCAAAACTTTGCTTAGAGTATCCGGGTCATGGAGACCCAAACCACCATGGGTTTTGGGTTTGCATAGCTTGTCCCAAGCTACTAGAACCCATTTATTTTTCTCTTCTCCTTTACCCCAAAGAAAATCTTTTTGGATGTTCCTGATTTGCTGTAAAACTCCTATTGGGACAAGAAGGGCTGAAAACATGAAAATTGGAATGGTTTGTAGTATAGCCTTTGTAAGAACTAGCCTGCCTACTAAATTCAAAGATCTTCTTGTCCACTTACTGACTTTGTCCTTTAGTTTATTAGTTACTGACTCCCAGACTTCCTTACTCAGAGTTTTGTCAGTGAGAGGCATTCCCAGATATTTGGAGGGAAGCTGATCTCTTTGAAAGTCGAGAATTCTGGAGAGATTTCTTTGAATAAAAATATCAGTATTGAAAAATAAAACTTTTGATTTTGTGAGGCTTACCTCTGTACCAGCAGCCATCGTGAAATCCTGCAGGATTTGTTTGAAAGCTTTGGCTTCCTCGACTGTGGATGTGCCCTGCAACATAGTGTCATCCACAAATTGCTGATGAGTCAATGTCTCCCCATTCTGAGTGAGTTTGAGTCCCTGGATTCTTCCTTCCTCCTTAGCTGAATTGATCACTTTTCCTAATCCTTCCATCATGAGAATGAAGAGGAAGGGGGAGAGTGGATCTCCTTGCTTGAGGCCTCTTGAAGGTCTGAAGGTTTTGGATGGAGAGCCATTAAGAAGGATTGAACAACTGGCAGTGGTAACTAGGGCCATGACCCATTTTATCTAATTGTGGTCAAAGCCATACACTTTAAGAACTTCCTTGATGTAAGACTAGCTTAGCTTATCATAAGCTTTCGCTATGTCAAGCTGTATTATCATACCTGCTTGTTTATTGGTATTAAGGGAATGAACCACTTCGTGAGCTTGAATGATATTATTGAGAATTTGTCTACCTTCCACATATCCAGTCTGTTCCTCTCACACGAGTGTTGGAAGAAGGGGTTTGAGTCTATTAGCAATAACTTTGGAAATTATTTTGTACACCACATTGCATAAAGCTATGGGTCTGAATCTGTCTGGTGTCATGGCTTTTTCCTGTTTAGGGATTAAGGCTATGAAGGATGCATTAAGCGCTCTTAGAACTGTTCTTGATTTTCTCAAATCCTCCACCACATCAAGAATATCATGTCTAATTGTTTCCCAACATGTTTTGAATCAGTCTACATTGAAACCATCCGGGCCTGGATCTTTCCCATTGTGCATCTCTTTGATTACTTCACTGACCTCTTCTTCCATCACTGGCCTGTTGAGATTATAATTATCTTCCCTGGTTACCAGTTTTGGAATATGCTGAGTGAAGCTTTTAGTAAATTGAGATCTGTCTGCAATGGTATCCTCTAATATGCTTTGAAAATGTTTTACTAGAACAGATTCCATTTCCTTGTGAGTATTTAGCTCTTTCCCTTGAGGATCTATGAGTTTTGTGATCCGATTATGTGCTCTGTGTTCCATGGTAGACTTGTGAAAGAACCTGGTATATCTCTCCCGTTATTTAACCCATTGCACTCTTGATTCCTATCTCCATAATATTTCCTCCTGCTAGCATCTGTTGTCCCATTCTTGTTGAAGAGAGTTTGCTTGCATTTTCCTTTCCTCTGTGAAGCCTTCTATGATGAGAATTTGATTAGTTTCCTGTAATTTTTTTTCCACTTCTCTTTTGGCTTTAAAAATATTGCCAAACTCATTTTTGTTCCATTCTTTAAGCCTTAGCTTGATGTGTTTGAGTCTCTGTTGCAGGAGGAACATTTTTGTGCCTTGGGTGGGCATGTCTTCTGCCCACCATTTTCCAATATTAGTGATGAACTCAGGGTGAGTGAGCCAGACATTTTCAAACCTAAAAGGTCTGTTCCTCGAGGTGCCAATGAATGAAGCTTCCAGCTGCATGGGCCAGTGGTCCAAGCCTCTGAAAGGGAGGATAAAAGCTGTCATGATATGACTGGTGAGGAGGAGATCCTCTGAGATTATGAATCTGTCTAGTTTCGAGGCAACTTGAGAAGTTACTCCTCTCTTGTTATTCCATGTGAAGGTACCATTTATTGTTTCCATATCCACCAGTTTCATGTCGTTTAGGATGTTCTAGAAGGAAATTGAGTCTCTTCCAAGTGTTCTGGTCCCTCCTTTTTTCTTTGTGAGAGATCTGATCATGTTAAAGTCCCCTCCCAGAATCCAGGGCATTACTAGGTGTCTCTCTCTCAGCTCCTCCAGAGAGGTAAGGAGCCTGAGTTTGTCTTCAAGATGTTCAGGACCATAGACATTTGTGATCATGTAACATTCCTTGTCCCCCAAAGGTTGGATAACCATTGAAAGGTGGTTTCTGGATGCCTCAACATCCAGGATTCCAAATTTCTGAGGATTCCATAAAGTGAGAATACCTCCTGATGTATTATATGCTTTGACTTCTAGGTACTCATATTTAATAAGCCCTTTGCTATGTATTTCTCTAATTTTGTCTACTGATCATTTTGTTTCCTGTATAAACACCATATCTGGTTTTTCTTCTTTTATTCTGTTGCTGATATTTCTTTGTTTTCTTTTACTTCTTAGTCCTATAATGTTCCAGGTTGTAAGATTCATAATGATGGGTTTGTAAAAGAGTAACTGGTGAGATCTTTCATCTTATCTGATTTAATCATGAGTTTCCCACACTCTGTCAGCAGTTCATTCTATCTCTTCCTTCCTATTTTCTTGCCTGGGTTTTTGGTGGAGTGTCCTAATGTTATCTCCATTAATTTAACCCCTATGTTCTCCTGGCTGGTGTGGTTCCTTTTGAATCCTACGGCCTTTGTTTGAGACCTTTGGAGGAATAGCTGTTGTACTCTGTCAAACTCCTCTTGTGGTAGAGAGTCAATCCCTTTGTTGGTTCCTTACTCTAGAAACTTTTCTAGATCAAGATTCTCCCTCTCAAGAATCTCATGTAGGTCTTGGTCCTCCGTACCGCCTTCGCTTGGGGTCATCTCATGGTCCCTACCAAGTTCCATAGTGCTTGGTAGGTCCTCCTTTTGTTCATTGTATTCCTATATGATTTCCATGCTATCCTCTTTTTCCTTCTCTGCATGATTGTCCTCTGGTTCCTTGTTCATTCCATTCCCCCCCCTCTTCTTCTAAAATCTCGAAACAGTTATGACTTGGTAGCTTGTTCTCACTAGGTTTCTTTTGGTACTTTTCCCCCCTCCTTTCCCTCTACCTCCAACTTTGGTAAAACCTTCAGGGTCTTTTCCTGTGTTGGTTTTTAGGTTGTCCTCCCTTTTGTTGAGTGGGAAATCTCTAAAGAGGTGCCCATGTTCATGACATTTACAACATCTGAATGGAATGTGTTCATAATCGACCGCCTGTACCCATTCCTCATCATATACTTTTAGGATGACTTCATGCGGGAGTGCTCCTGATAAGTCCATTTCTACACATATGCGGGCGAAGGAGGTATATTTGCCTCGTAGAGTTGCCTATGATATCTTTATAAAATGCCCTAATTTATTACCTATAACTTTTAAGGATTCCGATAGCCAATAATCTAAAGGTAAGGAGTATAATCTAATCCATACCGGGACCGATGTGAATGTTTCTCACTCCAGAACAAATTTCATCACCCAAGGTCGTATGTAAAGGCCTGCGGCAGCATAGAAGTAGGGTCCTCCTTTGAAAACTTTATCTTTGTCCTCTAGGTTAGTGAAAACCACTGTGAAAAATCCCTTGGACCCAAGATCTAGATTTATTTATCGCTTCGATTTCTAGTTGTTTCATATCCATGTGTACAACACTTTCTCCATGGGCCATATACCCATAAACTTACATATGAATGCATAAGTTGCCATGTGATCTCTATGCACCTGTAGTGCAGGATCATTTAAGACCACCCAGGGTTTAATGTTTGTCTTGGGCTTGCAGGGTCCTATCGTAGATATGTTCTCAGTTCTCTGACTGTTGTCTCCAGATTTCATTTCCCTCCTAGATTCCTTGTGGGTCCCTTCCTTTTCAAGGGATTTGCTGCTTTCCGACTTTTGAGTATTGGTTGTCTTTGTCTCTGCCTCCGTTGGTTTTCGGAAATTGTTCAGACTTGCCTACTTGCTTCTGTTTGAAACCACGTTACTGTAGGAGGAAGTGGAGCTCCCTCCTTCATGCCCCTCCATAGTTACGAGCTCACTCCTGTCGCCCCCTGTTCAAAGCCCTAGTCACTCAGTTCGCCGATCACCCCCCCCCTACTCAACAAGTATATCAAAATTCTTACCCCCTAGGCATTTTATAAATTTACTAGTTCACTAGTTCTCGAATTTCTAGATTTTCGACTAGTAATTTTCTGCTATTTTTTAACATGGGTTAAAAAAGGTCTTTTTGAGTGATTCCACTTGGAATGGGGACCTAAGAAATCCTAGTCAATAACAAAATTTGTCCCATCCAATTTGGATTTTATTTTCTTAGTCATTCAATGAATTATAATCTCGTATAGTAAATATGTAACATCCTGTAGTAAAACAGGGGATCTTGTAGGAGAACTAGGGGATCCTGTAGGAGAACTAGTACATCATGCAGGAAATCCTGTAGTGGCCTATTTTAAGCCCGAATTGAGAAAAATCATCCTTGAAGCTGGGATTAGGCCCCTACCTGACCTCTAAGCCATCAAAATCAATGTAACCCTCTTCCTTCGCACGTCTTCCCTTCCAAAGATTAAGGAAAGATTAACATTTGCATTTATAAAGAAAAAAGATTAAAAAAATGAGTTCTTTTATATTTACACATGCTCACAATAGTTAGTACTCTCTAGATCAGATTTCATGCTTGGATTAGTTAAAACATCACATGTGACAAATAGGGTTAAAATAGGGTTCTTTTGCAATCAAAGTGTGTTAATAAGTAGATAGAGGATTTCATGTTACTTTACAATCATTTTTAAATTTAGTCTTTCATTCTTGCAAATAGGAAAAATTTCTTTTCTCTCATGATAGCAAAGGAAGGACACATTGTTGTTGCACATATAGCATCGATACCTCTTAAGTTTGTATGAACCCCTGGTTGATAATTAAAGTTGGTAGCCTTGGGAGTTGCGGCATTCTTGTTGCAATACCAAGGCTTATCACTTTTTGGCATCATTGCCAGGGAGGTGTCAAAGTATGCATTGTTTTCTTCCCTAGTTGATTCATTTCTTTTTACTTTGTGCGAAAAACAAAAAATATTTGCATTAGGCATATGTCATTTCAAAAATAGAAAAGTTCATTGCATTAGTATTTTCATTCAATCATAAAAACAAAAAAAAACTCCAACACCAGCCCACCCCCCCCCATTTGATCACGTGGTGCAATAAGATCCATATCACCATCCACTTTTGCAGGTAGAAGAAGAAGAAGATATGGTTAAGAATGTAGAAGAAATGAATGGAGAAGATAATAATGAGGAAGATCCTCTCAAATTCCCCATTCAAGATACTGATATCAATGTGCACATGAAAAACATCCCTCCATCTTTTCTTCCGACATTTAATGGTCTAAGGTTAGAGGATCCGGAAACCTTTCTCTTTGAATTTGAAATTGTTTGTAGATCTTATGGTTACTTATTAAAAACTCAAAATTTGACATTGTTTCTGGCAACATTGAAGGATAGAGCTCTTAAATGGTTCAGGAGTTTAGGGACTAATTTAATAAGATCATGGAATGATATGCAAAAGATATTTCTAGAAAAATATAAAGATCATGATCTTAAAGAAGAAATATTTAGAATAAATCAAAGTGAAGATGAGAGCATTGAGGATCTAATAGAGAGGATCATGTATAATGTTAAGAGGGGAAAACTACATTATATAGGATCCAACACACTAAAAACCCTCTTAGAACAATTATGGATGAATGGATCGATCTCCTCTATCTCATGAGTAGAGGTGATGTATACCAATTACCATTTGAAGAAATTTGTGAAACATGCAAACACATATCAAGAGGAAGGGAAAGAGAAGGCAAATCAACATCAAGATTGGTAAGTCAAGCTAAACTTGGAAATTTGTTTGATGATTTTAAAACAGAAATTCTTAGAAATCTAACCAAACAAGTAGAAATTTTAATAATGCAAGATGAAGAAAAATAAGATGTTGATGTTTGTGTTGTCCATGCAAAATCACATGATGTTAAACATTGTCCATCATTACCAAGGTTGAAGGAGGTTTACCAAGAGGAAAATGGAGCAAGTCAATTGCCAATGCAACTATGTTATATAACTCCAAGAGGACCATGGCAGCCTAGTCAACCTAGTATGATGTAAGAGCCTAATTCACAATTTCAAGGTTATGCATATCCACCTCAAAGTAATTGGAACACACTCTTTCCTTGGCAACATTGGTCATCTCAACCCCAAAACCAATCTTGGCAACAAGGTTGGAAAGGAACTTATGGGAGCTATCCACAATATTCTTAGTATTTTCCTCAATACCCTCTATACCTAACTCCATGTTATCCCTACCATTCATCTCCACCACAACCACAACCCAAAGCACACCCAGCTCAAATATCCACTCCCACTCAACTACCTGTACCACCATTTCCAAAACCACACATTAGCTCAACCCACTTACAATGCTGAGGTACAACACTTCCAAACATCTCCACTTGAGATCAATGATATTCGCCATAGCTTAAGAAGAGTATTACAAAAAAGTGATTCTCTTGATGCCACTAAGGGACAACATGCAGAAAAATAATATTTGAAAGAGAAGATCAAATAATCATGGGATGCACATGATGAAGAGAAGACAACAAAATCAGAGATTGAGAAAAATCCATCATGGTTACCATCAAATCTTCCATTTATTCAAGAGAAAAATCAACAAAAAGAGGAATATTTTAAGGTTATAGTAGAAGAAGACATGAAGAATGATCCAGATAAGCAATCAAACCAAGGCCATGAAAGTTATATTAAGGTTTGGTTCCAGACAGTCACTAATTTGCAGCAACACCCTCTTCTTCAACTGTGCTTGATATCATCAAAGTCAAATCATTTGATCACTCAAATTCAAGTACATGTCAAAGCATACATTTCAAGCCTACACATCAGTTTTTCTATCATCTTGATGTGCACATGGCTCCATTGGAAGTATTCTTATGCTTGAAAGTGATTTTGTTTTTCAAGTAGGGTAGGGTAGAAAAAAAATGAAAAATAAGAGGAAAAAATAAAAATCTCAGGTGAAAACCTCCTTGGAGGTGCCTCAGATTGGCTCATTGATTGAAAACCTCCATGAGGCAGTCAATGGGTTTGGAAAAAAAAAAAAAAAAGAGAAAAAAAGAAAAGATTCTAGGTGAAAACCTCCTTTGAGGCGCCTAGGCAGACCTACTAGTTGAAAACCTCATTGAGGCGGCTAGTAGGCCTAGGGAAAAAAAATAAAAATAAAGGAAAAAATAAAAAAATCATTTCTCCATGTATCTCTTTGATGAATGTAGGTGCTCTCTAACATCTACAAGGAACAAAAACAAGTTGCCACCAAAGAAAAAAAAATAGGTCAAACTTACTCAAAAGAAGTCAAATTTTGATTTTCTCCTCTTTTTCTCAAATGCTCCAACAAGGCCAAGGCCATGCCAATCCATCACCATCATCTATTTCCACCATCTACCCATCATTGTCAAGCTTTTCCCATTCAGTTTTCTTGCTGTCCTAAAAGACTACATGAAGGCTCTGTTTTACTACAAGAAACAAAAATACATGGAGCAGAATTTTTTTTTTTGTCCATAACTTGAAAACCATGCATCCATTTTCCAATATGTTTCAGGGGGAGATGCATATGGGTGATGGTAACATGCTCAAGCAATTTCAACAAATTCCAGTGCACAGTTTTCGAGAAATCAACCTCCATTACCTACATCCATTGTTTCATTTTTTCGATATATGTGCATCCATTTGAAAAGCGTTTTCATGGGGAGATGAATATGGATGATGGTAACATTCCCAAGAAATTTTAGAAAATTCCAGTGCACGGTTTCCAAGAAATCGACCTCCATCACCTTCAACCATTTTTAGTTTTTCTCGAGATCTGTGCATCCATTGACCAAAGGAGTTGCATAATGATGATGGCAACATGATCATAAAGTTTCAGGTCAATCCATTCTACCGTTTGGGATATATGGACAAAACAAGTTTTCTACAAGAAGTTGTCTTGAATTACTACAGGAAGTTCTGAAACTCTACAGGAAAGGCAGTCCGATGGAAAAATTATGATGCATGCCTATTTTGGGAAAGGAAAAAAGGACATTGACTTCACCACATCTCAGCCAACACCCATCATGACCATCTCACTCTATGGCCACACCTTCCACTCATTCCAATACCTATTTACCCTTGAATAGAGAAATGACACAAACATAAAAAAAAGGGTAGCTACAATAGCCTATTTGGAAGTAACAACACGCTCCATGCCTAACCTTCAACACCATGATTGAAAGAGGAGAAGCATAACTATAGGCACAATGAAACTCTTCCAGAGCTCAGCAGAAACAGAGGAAGCCATCACCTGCACATCAACAAGAAGACAACCCATCAGCAAAATAAGATCAACAAAAAAGAAAAAGGAAGTCAAGAAGATGTACCTGAGTCATAAGAAACACAACAACATCAACTCAGAAGCAGCATGCATGTCCCTCCAACAACCATCAGGTAGGTATAGGTATGCAATATTCTTTACCTCTTCTCTTGAGCATATTATAGTTAGAAATTTGTTGTCAATGCATGAGAGATGAGGTTTTATAAGCTAAGTATGAGTTAGCAGTCTCAACCGCCTTCAACTAGTTAATTGCAGCTCACTCCTTCACTCATACAATGTTGAAAAGTCAAATTATGAAGGGTGATGATTTCAAGGAATGAGGGCAATAGTTAAAAGAAGAAATTTTTGCAAAGGCCAATTCACCACAGCTCTCCATGCCCACCATTCACTTCATATTCACTATATATCTATTGGTCATCCATCCCATTTCATAATTTCAAGAACAAACCCTATCTCACCCTGAAAATTTCTTGAAAAAGAAAACATAGCATCCTCTCCATTTTCGCAAACCTACATCATTTCTCATCACTCCCATACAGTTAGAAGACTCTGAAGGAAGAAGGAATGACTACTACAGGAAGGCAGAGTGCTGCTACAAGAAGGAAGAAAGAAAAAATCATGCTAAAACCCAAAATGACAGTGCCTAAGAGAGACCTAATCAAAACAAAGAACTCCAAGGCCATTAGGCAACCATCTAGGCCATAAAAGAAAAGAAGAAGGCAAGCTAATAGTCTAAAGAAATAAGGATTTTTTTTTGCACAAATATGTTTTTGGGCTTGCGCTTGCAGAACTTACAACCAAAATTCTTAATTCACAAGAGAGAGGCCACGAGGGCCATGAATGAGGCATAATGAGGTCACTAAGTTTCTTAGAGGATAAGCAACACTTTCAGCAAGGGGGTACGATGAGCCTCTAAATTAGACATAAATTAAGGCCCATGCCTCTAAATTAAACATAAATTAAGGCCTATGCCATCCTTCAGCACACTAAACCTCTATTTTTGCATTAGATAATGTATTTTTAGCTTTAATATATTCATTAGGAAGGTTTATGAATAATTGCATATTTGTGCCTAATATTATTTATTTTTGTGGAATATTATGAGGATATTGGGTAAATTATGAAGATTTGGAGGAGGAGATAATTTAGGGACTTGCTCCCTACTACAGGAGGATCACTATTAAATAATAAATCAACAAGATATTATGGAATTATGGCACAGATTGTGGAACTCCAATGATTGAGAAAATCTAGGAATGTGTTCCCTGTTATTTAATGTAAATTCCTAGTATTGGGAACCAGGTCCACTAATCAAGGGATTTTGGTGGTGAAAGCTTCCTCCATTCATGGGGAGTGATTCCTAATCATTTTGTATAAGTACCAATTTTCATTTACCTCTAGGGAGTGATTTTCATTAGTGTTCATGTGGAGAGAACTCGTATTTCTGCAGCTCCATTGTATTTTCTTGTAGGGATGTAATTGTATTGATGAAAATAATGAATATTGGTGTCTTGTTCAGCTTCTAAATCTTGTTCTCCTCTATAGGTATTTGAGTTTCCTTGGGCTTGGCCATCCCAGGAGCCTCAAAGCTCTTTTGTATCATTTTATTTCCTTCTTTTCACTTCTTATTCACATGCATCTTTTGTTTTTATTTATTTTTATTTCTGCATTTAGTATTAATGATTTCTTATTGTAGGATTGGGTTAAATGGTTGATGTAAATTATTTTGTAGGATCACAAGAATCATTTAATCCTTGGAAAATCTTTGGAAGGTCATAGTACTCATTGAGCTACTTGGATTAGCTTTCTTATTCCCAAATCTAGATTTCTGGAACTCCTTTGTGGCAAAGAACAATAAATTTATTCTATTTTTTAGAGCATGCTAACGAGATTAAATTGAGTTGGTTCCACTTGCATTAGATCAAAAAAGAATTCTAGTTCATAACAAAAATTACCCCATTGCATTTGCACTAGATTAGGTTATGCATTTTATAGATTTACTGGCTCACTAGTTCTCGAATTTCTAGATTTTCGACTAGTAATTTTCTGCTATTTTTTAGCATGGGTTAACAGAGGTCTTTTTGGGTGATTCCACTTGGAATGGGGACCTAAGACATACTAGTCAATAAAAAATTTGTCCTATCCAATTTGGATTTGATTTTCTTGGTCATTCGTTGAATTATAATCTTGTATAGTAAATCTATAACATCCTATAGTAAAACAGGGGATCCTGTAGGAGAACTAGTACATCGTGTAGGAAATCTTGTAGCAGCCTGTTTTGAGCCTGAATTGAGAAAAATCATCATTGAAGCTGGGATTAGGCCCCTACTTGGCCTCCAAGCTATCAAAATCATTGTACCCCTCTTCCTCCACACCTGTCTCCCCTGCCAAAGATCAAGGAAAGATTAGCATTTGCATTTATAAAGAAAAAAGACTAAAAAAATAAGTTCTTTTATATTTACACATGCACACAATAGTTAGTACTCTCTATATCAGATTTCATGCTTAGTGTTATCACCTGGATTGAACCTTAGGCTGAAAGAAGGTAATGCCAGGGTAACCACAAACCACGCTTAACCAAGTAGCTAGCCCTACTAGGCCTGGAGAGGGATCTCTCCATAAGGATCTCAATCAAAACGACTGGATCAAGAAAAGGATATTAGGCTATGTATAGTAGCACAAGGTTTGATTTGATTTTGGAGGGGTTTTGCTGGATCAGGATGAGCTAGACAGTTAGGGCTAGGGAATTAGGTCAAAATTGTAGGGTGTTCAATGGGGCAAGGTAGGTATAAGGCTTAACACTCTAGGGCTTGATGGGTGAGGTGTTTTAATACTGGTGAGGAGCTAGGAAGAGCATGTGATTGACATGGATCCTCCCTAGACTGTAGAAAACATATAATGGTGAATATTTCCCCAAAGCAAAGCAGTGATGTTATGAATTCTCCCCATCAACTTGAAAACATTCACTTAGAAGCAATGACATGATTAATTAAGTACACAAAACATATTAACATATGATCACAAGAGAAGAAACTGAACTAAACTCCATACCACATGGATCCCAAAGAAATAGCTGCAATTTTTATTAATCTCTTGCTAAACTGCTACAAAATGATGTACAATCAAGGCATAAGCATCCAGTTGAGTCCAACCCTTTACAATGAGAAAGAAGAAGAAGATATAGACATGAATTCAACCTCCTCCCATCCTTAGGGATCGAATACCTAAGATGAGGATCTAATCTAACCAACACTGAACAAGAAATTGGAATATAGGCATCCTAACAACTTGCCTCTAAAAGTGAGGAAACTGATTCATTTACGCTCAAAATGACTTTTAATCTAATTAATCTACCCTCTACTACTAATTATCCATCATATTTACAAGCCAAGTCATCATTTACAATAGTAAAACATCTTCCATGAGAGAAAATCCAAGATCACAGTCAAAACTTAGAAAAATGGCCATCATGTGCAAAATTTGTCCTACGTGCAGCGCCACTGGCCCAACGCGTAGCGCCACTTTCAGGTCCCTTTTGGAGGCCTTCCTTGCATCCCAATTGAGCTCATGATAGCTCATTGGAAATCTCTTCAAGTCTATTTTCCAAAACATTTGGAAATTCTTCATTTGAATATCATTGGACACCTCAAACGTTGATTCTCCCAAGACTGCTTCTGTGTGTCCAAAAAGTGGCAGAAATATCATTTTTAGGGTGTTTGTTGACTTTTTGGTGGACCGGTTCTGCCCCAAAAACTTAGCAAATCCATAGGGTGCATTTACTCATCGATATGAATCCAAAAATGCAAGCCATTTATCCATTGGGTGCCCCTAGGTCGAGCCAGATTTTTTGTGTTTAAAATTTTCAAAATTTGCAAATGACAAAAACTCCTCCAAACTTGACCAACATTGGTGAGCAGCATCATCATCAAGTATCCTTATGAGCCAAGGAAGCTTCATCAAGCAACCTAAGCCTATCCTCCTCTTTTTTGCCTTTTAGAGCACGGCTTAGCCTAGCTTGCATTTGTTTGACCTTCATGTTGCAAATTTTGTTCTGGGTCCTGTAATGGTAGGCCATGTGCCTGATGATTTGGTTGTCTCTATTGGCCTTCTACAATAGTTTCTCCAAGTGAAAATTGACTCTTTCAAGCCAAATCTCTCTATCACCCTCATTTTTCTTCTCAATGGGACTCAAAGTGACAGGTGCCTCTTCCTCTTGCATAGCTGATTTACCCTTGTCACCTTGTCGTTTTATATTAAGAAGTTCTAGATCCATGAGGACCTATTTGTCACTCAACTATTTTTTTTCTTATTCCAGGTATGTGATGACATACTTTGCTCTCTCCAAATTATCCATCAATGCTTGGACTTGAGCCTCCTTTTCCTGTATGATCATGTCCTTTATTGTTTCTTCATCCCGGGCCTCTAAGTCAATTATTTCCATGCCATGATGAGTATAATGCTGCTCCAGCTCATCATGATCTGTCAAATCAAAGTCTCTCTCTTCCTCATCATCAAAATCTTCCACCTGCACTTTTTCTTTCCATTTGTGTAGCTGTTGCACCTATTCCTGTTGTGTTGATAAGAAGGCAAAGCCCCTTCCACACCCTGTGGAGCAATCATTTTCCTATGAGTTGATGAAGAAGGCAAGGTCCCTTCCACATGCTGTGGAGAAAACACTTGCGTATCAGCTACAAATAATCTTCTTGTGCCCCTCTGGTATGTCATGTAGGTCCCGAGCACCTTAGTAGCTCTAGTCTCTTTGGCTTTCTCATATGTCTTCACTTGAGTACTGCTAGAAGGTCCTCCCGATTCTTGAGACACTGGTGGAGGAATTTGGGGACCCTTGAAGATGTCATGAGCAATAAATGTCTCCCAAGAGATGCTGAGGAGGCTAAGATGATGAAGCATAATCATCTTGATCAGGGAATAATTATAAAGACTACTCATCTACTGAAGGTATGGCTTCTTCTGCACAAAGTGGGCCATCTTCTCAATATTCCTGAACAAGAAATAAGGGATGTTTAACATGCTCACCCTGGTAAAATGCATGAGAAGCCTGATGTGATAGGTGTATAGTCTAGAAAATCTGCCCTCACAAGTGAAATATTTCATGATGATTTTCATCATGGGAGCATACTTGTCTTCAAGGAATCTGAAAGGAAAAAGCCTTTTTGCCTCATTTCTATATTTGGGTTTGATATAAGGCTCATAATAATGTTCGTCCAGGTCCTGTGCCTTGTACCACTTCTCCCCTACATTTGGAATCTTGTTTGCATCTGCAATGATGGAAGGTGAGACTGTGAATCTCACCCAGCAAGAGTCACCTTGTTGTCATAAAGATTGGCTACAAAAATCCTGGTGAGTTCGAGATGATGTTGAACTCTCTCTACCTACTCACAAAACTCATATCACCCAAGATGTCTGAAACAAGTGACAACCAACTGAGAGGCTTGTAATTCTCTAAGGTTTGATGGCTCTTCCCTGATAATTCTGCCTCCCTTGTGTGGTTTTCTCTGATGCTTAGGTCTTCCATTGAACTGTCACTACTGGTGTTTTCCTCCTCCTCATAGTCTGTCTTCTCTGTCCATGTCTATAAGTTTTGAGGCTATGCACTCCTAGGAAAGGGATGAAGGAAGTGAGCAAGAGTGATTAGGAATAGGGGAATGGTAGATGACCTTGTGAGGTGTTTGGTGGGCTTAGACAATGAAGGGGAGGGTATGAATCATGAAAATGAGGGAGAAGGGCTTGGGTCTTTTCTGAAGTATAGCTTGTAGGACGAAGGATGAAGGGGTATAAGATGTTATGGAGTGATATAGGGGAGGGTTTCAGGGCTTTAGTAACAGTTGATGGGAGATATAATATGGGTTAGGGTTTCTAGGGTACAATTAAGGAAGAATCTAGGGTTTCACTTTTTCCATTGTAAATTACCTTTAAAAACTTCAATTGCAAACCAATGGTGAAGTATAGTGAGGAAACTTACTTACTTGAGGGAAGAGAGGGTGATTTTTGATGTTTTTAGGTAGCTGGAGGCTTTTTGGCCCTTGCTGGCTCAATGCGCAGTGCCTGCTACAGGTGCACAATGCCTTCTGAATGCGCAGCGCAATGTAATTTTACACTCGCGAAATTGCTCAACGCGTAGCACCACTCCCTGAACGCGTAGTGCCACCTCCACTGCCTGAAACGTGCAGCGCCAACTCCTGAATGTGTAGCACCACCTCTCCTGAACACGCAGTGCCAACTCCTGAACGTGCAGCGCCACCTCCACTGCCTAAAACACGTAGCACCAACTCCTAAACGCATAGCGCCACTTCCCCTTGGCCTAAAACTCACTCAACTTCTCCTCTCTTCTTCACTTTTGGACTCCTTCTTTGCCAAATAAGAATGATAAGCTTGAAAATGAAATGTGACACCTTATATAGGAGTAGATTTTGATTTTTCACTAGAAAAACCCACTTTCTAATGTTTTTTTTAACCTTTTCAAAATCTCTATTTTAATGCCTTTTCTTCTTTGTTCCTTTTCAGGTGGATGATGCTCAATTTGAATTGATTTTTGCAGTGGTTCATTGTCTTGTAGCAAGGAGAGATGCATTGGTGCAGCCAGGATCATTTATTACATAAAGTGACTTAAAATTTACATAAGAATTATAAATTAACTCAAAATTCTTTGTTTTCACCTCAAAAACATGTTTTTGAGGTGAAAATTACATTAGTTAAAAAGATAATTAGATAGTGACTATGACTTACTAGCCATCATTCTTGACTTATTTATCATCCTCATCCCCTTGTTGCCCTTTATTTACACCTTTAAATCATGCCTTTGACCTTGGAAATGAAACCCTAAGACCTAATGCAAAACATGCCCTAAGACATAATGAAAACATGATTGCATTTTTACCATGAGACCATGACTGAAAACAATCTTGAAGATGGGTCAGCAAGTATACTTTACAAGGGAAAAATTAGATTTTCTGAAGAGAAGACAACCATCAGTGGATAAACTTGACATGACCTAATGGAATGATGTAAAAATTTCAGTATGGGACCCCTAAAATGAAAATGCAAAGAGCAAATTTTGTTCCCTGATGGAAGTATGCAGATATTGACACTAACACTTAGATTAGTTAAAATATCACATGTGACAAATAGGGTTAAAATAGGGTTCGTTTGCAAGCAAAGTGTGTTAATAAGTAGATAGAGGATTTCATGTTACTTTACAAGCATTTATAAATTTAGTCTTTCATTCCTAGAAATAAGCAACATTTCTTTTCTCTCATGACAGCAAAGGAAGGACACATTGTATGCTGCACATATAGTGTCACTACCTCTTAAGTTTGTACGAACCTTGGGTTGATAATTAAAGTTGGTAGCCTTGGGAGTTGCAGCATTCTTGTTGCAATACCAAGGCTCATCAACAAAAATCTAGAAACGATGGAACAAACCCATTAAAAAAAAATATAGAGTAACACTTAACCAACTGACAACAATTATAAAACATAAACATAATGCACACAAAGTTTACCTTAGAAAACCCTAATCATGGGAAAAACCAGCTAAGAGAATTCCATTAGTCCCATGGCCAAAAACACAACCAAGTTATCTAAGTGAGGCTTCACTGCTCACTTCCCTCACCCCTTATAATGAATTCTTCCCAATCCTTTTAAAGGCTTCATTACATGAAATCCATGGGCACAAAACCAACAATGTTTATGGAAGGACGTTTATTCTTTTATCGAGTCAAGTTTTACCTAAAAGTCCTCCCTTAATAATTGACTTGGGTTTCCCTTGACCAAATCTTCCCAAACCACCCATTTGAGCCCAGACCACTCATCTCCAAGCCCTACCGCCATCAAAGTTTATAACCTAGATATCTGATAATACTACATGCTCCCCTATCACCTAGGTCTAACTCTAGACGTTATTGATAATTTCCTAGAGGTACGATATTCTGCTATTTCATTTATTAATAAAAGTTGGGTTTTCACCATATCAGTATGATTTTTGTTATATTTCTATGTATGTGTATCATTTCATTTATTTCCTTTCATTTCATTCCTTGTACAACTAGAATCAATAGTGTTAGAGTAATTTTTATCCTTGTTATTTCTCAGTGCATGTTCTTGATGAGGTTAGGGTACAAAGAGTTTCGTATGGAGTTAGTTTCACTTGGGAACAATCTCTCTCGCCAACCTAAGTAGCCCCCCATGACAAAAGAAAAGAGAGATGATGGAGCAGGGGATCCTATCAAGTTGTTACTGGAGGAAGCACTCTTATGACAGATGAATGGATTGATTGACAATTTTGTGCATATGCTTCAATGAATTCCAATAGTAGTGTAGACACCTTCAACCATTGGAAAATTTGGAGGTTAAACATCATTCAAGGTACAAGTTAGCTATGATGTCCATGTATTTGAAGGCCACATAGATTCAAATGATTTGGAGAAAAGGTTAAATATATTAGAGGGATATTATTGTGTCTAAAAATTTTCCAACAATGAAAATATCTATACTCCTAAAATCCCTTCCCCATGTCAAATATTGGTGGGAAGGCTACTAGGAGACAAACAAAGATGAGTTTGTGATATTCAAGGTATGACCCACTTGGGAAGGTTTTGTTTATGCCCCTAAGGAGGAATTCTACATTGTAGGAATGTATGATGACTAATACATGAGTTGGACAACTTTGTAACAGGAAAGAGACTAGAAGATGTTGATGTACACCAATATTTTCCATACCATGTTCTCAAAGCTAGGTTTCAAAGACTCTGAGTGGCACCTAAATCTAAAGCAAAACAATGGTCTCCATAGGTACATCCAAATGGATATGTATTTTTGGACATCTCCACATTGGGAGCCACTTATCAATATGCTATCAAAATTGAGTAAAAATTAAAGTGGATGAATAAGTGGAGTTTAGGTCTCGAAACTGACTGCAACAAACACCTAGAACGATGGCACAAAATCATTAAAAAAGAAAGACAAAGTAGGGAGAGCCAACAACAAGAAAACCATGTTAAAATTAGCTAGAGATAAATATATTAACTAAGAGGAACATTAAACCAACCAACAAAAATTATAAAACATAAACATAATGCACACAAAGTTTACCCTATAAAACCCTAATCATGGGAGAAACCAACTAATAGAATTCCATTAGTCCCTTGGCCAAAACACAACCAAGTTGACTAAGTGAGCCTTCACCACTCACCTCCCTAACCCATTACAATGAATTATTCCTAATCCTTTTAAAGACTTCATTACATGAAAGCCATGGGCACAAAACCATGGGCCCAAAACCAACAATCTTGATGGAAAGACGTGTATGCTTTTATCAAGTCAATTTTTACCTAAAAATCCCCCATTAATAATTGACTTGGGTTTCCCTTGACCAAATCTAGACAAACTACCCATTTGAGCCTGCACCACTCACCTCCAAGCCCTACCCCCATCAAATTTTATAACTTAGGTATCTGATAATATGACATGCTCCCCTATCACCTAGGTCTAACTCCAAACTTTATTGATAATTTCCTAGAGGTACACATGCCTTATCAGGTCTTACAACAATACTCCCATTTACATGCAATAATTTTTTTGACTCCAGTATAATAATTTTTTATTATTTGTCACTATCGGCATCCTCTCACCCAATGCTCTCGTCTCCTAGTCCAGCCTCTGTGGTTGTGCTTGCTCTATGAGCCTACACACCATGACCAATGCCCTAGGCACCAATTATCACCGATATCGATGCCTTCACTGTCACAAACTAGTCCTGCACATCGTATCCCTCATGCCTACTCGAAAATCACTCACTCACATTTATTGTTATCATAATTACCTAAACCTTCATTTGGCATCATTCTAGGACACAATGTGGTTATTGCTTCTAACATTATTATTTCTACAATCTAGATTACCATTTCCATAGAAATATCTAGTCATGTATTCCTAGCCAATAATTATAGCCATTAATGCTCCCATTCACCAATGTTATCATAGGTACAAGAGTCATTCTCCATTTTTTGTGGATTTGCATGTAATCCATTTTTCTAATATCCAAGCTTATGACATATTTCACTCCTTACCATGTCACATGCAGCATTGGCCATACCTGTTGTGTCACGCGGAATCAGTCGATCTTGCGGACAAGACAGACCTTCCTAGAATCTAATGAAGACCTAATGACAAACAAACCAACCAGACACTATCTTTCTCTAAATGCGCTTTATAAATAATGGTAAAC
>APFE030352828.1:0-10660 GCA_000404065.3 Pinus taeda
CCATTTTCTAGGCCGCACATTGTCAGTATCACAGTTGGTCACAAGCATTATAGGGTATCTCTATCCTCAGATCTTCGTTCATCATGGTTATGGGTCATCCACAAACCCACACTTCATCGAAGTCCATTTGCTAGGCCGCACACTGTCAGTATCATAGTTGGTCACAAGCATTATAGGGTATCTCTATCCTCAGATCTTCGTTCATCATGGTTATGGGTTAACCACATAAAACCCTTCTCTTTAGTGGCTCTTCATATTCACAAAGGCTTCACAGGAGGGAACTTCATGCAATGGGGACCATTGCTTCTTAAGGAGGGAGGAATGAGCCGAATAGAAAATGGCATCAACCTATGGTATTCATCCACCCATGGAATTTACCCATGGTATTGTAAGTGACAACCACCCATGGTATTCATTCACCCATGGTATTTTCCCATGGTATTGTGACATCCACCCATGGTATTCATTCACCCATGGAATTGACCCATGGTATTGTGAATTCCACCCATGGTATTCATTCACCCATGGAATTGACCCGTGGTATTGTAACTAAAAAATATTATAAGTAACAAGTCGCATTTTGTAAAAGGAAAGGTTGTCCACCACAATGTAGTTTTTACAGTTATTCTCCATTTTAATAAAAAGTTTCTTTGTGGTTTTGTTTATTGGGCATTCTCCTCTTTTTCTTTTGGCAATTCAATTTTTCAGATCTTGGGAGCCTCCCCCCAAGATCCATTTCAATCTTTTAGATCTTGGGGGCCTCCCCACAAGATCTGGATCATGCACTTTCTACAACAAATATGTATTTTCATGGTCAAATCTTAGTTCACTTTGCTAATTTAAGGCCTAATATATAATTATAAAGGCGGGTTATTATATTAATTATGAAATTCAGAATTGGACATCTCAAAAATAGGTTTATGATTTGCTTTACCCATTCCTTGAAGCAAGTCTCACCAAATTTAGTATTCACGATAAATCTACATTTTAGCTTTTCATTGTGATGACTTGTGATTCTGAATGGTTAGTTATATTCTATATAAAGCCAAAATTTCATGATCAATTGGAGCATTTTATAAGTGGGATATAAAGACAATAAAACCTTGACAAAGTCCCTCATCCACATTTTCAATTAAGCTTGCACCTTATTGTAAGAAATCTATCTTCCATTGTTAATATTCTAAACAATTTGCTAATCTAAGTTATGATTCATAATCATTCATACATCTACACATTGGCACTCAAAAAATCCATTTCACATATGGGATTTTCAATACATAACATGTTTTGAATGGTTAAGGAATTGATTTCTTATGGTAAACTATATCACACTTGGTTAAGCTTAAATCAATTTGCAAGCTCTAGCTCCAATTTCATCATTATTTCTCTTTAAGAAATTTCATTTGCAATCTTGGT
This sequence comes from Pinus taeda, assembly GCA_000404065.3. NCBI lineage: Eukaryota > Viridiplantae > Streptophyta > Pinopsida > Pinales > Pinaceae > Pinus > Pinus taeda. The sequence goes on from APFE030352828.1 coordinate 1,417, forward strand.
CTAAATTTGAACTTCTAACACTTCACATTTAAATAATTGGATCATTGCTTCAAGGAGCAAGTCATATTAAGTATTTTCGTGCACATCTAAAAATTTTCACAATTTCTTGAAGGATAACTTCACTATCTTTTAAGTCTATAATTTAAATCACTCATTGCCAGCATTAAATTAGATAATTGAACTTGACTAGATTCACTCAAATACTACATGACCAAAGTTTAGTTGACCTTAGGAAATCCCCCTAGGCTATTACTCATCTGGTCTAAAGTGAGAAAGGTAAAGCTACCAAGGTGACAATGGTGGCTTGCCTAAGTTTCCTTTCGATTCTCATCACTTGCACTAAGGGGAAATTTTCACCAAGTTAGAACTTGGAAGGCAATATTTTGGCATTATTATTAGGGAAAATTTCTATTACCTCATGTTTAGAATACTTATTTCCAATTTGGTGATGATTGATTTTTTTGGAAATCAACATTTAACTTTTAAGCCCATCTACTAACTATGTAAGGTGAACTTGTACTTAATAGGTATTTAACAAGAACATATTCTCAAGGCTTAATTCACTTCATTCTAGAAATAGAAAGCTACTATCAAAGATGTGGTATCAATATGATCCAAAACTCAAACAAATTAAAGTCTCCTATTGTAGAAGAAATCATGTGTTTGTTTAAGGTTAATCTTTCAAATCCCACCCAAGTCATAATGGACATTTGGATTGATGAGATTTATAGGCCAATTTCATCAACATTTTCGGGGCACCTCATGATGTGTTTGAGAAATCCATTGGAATGTATCCATCTTCAAAAGAAACAATGTTGTATATATTATAAATCATTAGAAGGAATTTAATGCTATGATCACGAGGCATGGGAGGCTCATTTAGATGTACAAATGAAACTATTTGCATCATCCTTGGAAAATAATTTCTTAGATCGGTTCACGTGCTAGCTCCAAAATAACGTAAGAAACTTGGATGAATTTCAAAGTGTATTCATGGAATTATGGGGAAAGAAGAAAAACAATAGGTATGTTTTGGCTACTCTTATTACCACTAAGAGAAATGAGAATGAGATAATGCAGAGATTCAAAAATAGGTTTGACCAAATTCTCCAAAAACTCCACACTAATATCAAACCCTGAGAGCCATCCATCCTCATTTACTACCTTGATGTGTTTGAGTTTCAATTATACTTCCACTTAAGACAAAGAGGCCCCTAAAGCCTTGGATTTGATCAAGAAGTCACTATAAGATTTAGAGAAACATGAGTAAACACATGAAGCAGATTAACTAAGTTCATTTAGAGATTATACAATTGGAAATGAGCTTAAGAAGGGGCTAGTAAATATTATTGACCTAGCCCCCAATCATTTGCTAGCCTTAACTGAAGCCATAACATGCATGCAATCTAAATTTATGCAATAAAACACAATAATGTAGAATATTCATGTTTAGCTAGAGAGATAATCACAATGAAACAAGTATCCACCTAGGGGAAGGGTGGATGGGATAGGTGAAAACCTCATTAGAATATAAACTCAACCAAAATCTAATAGTTCCAATCCCTCTAAAAAACAATAATGTAGTGTAATGTGATGTATTATCTCAATGCAAGGGTCAACCTATGTGAGAAACCTCATGACCATGACACTAGCCTTATTTCTAGGGATGTTATTAGACAAGCAAGTGAATCCAACGAAGAAGAATCAAGTGGGACCAATACAAACAAATATGCAGGTGAATAAATGGACATTATAAATAACGTGACAACTAGAACATACACTATTTCTATTGAACAAATGAAAAAAATCAAGGGAACTCAACTTGACTTGCACTAAAAGTAACCATTTTTCTAGATTGACTCATTGATTAAGCATTAATGCTTCATTAGGAGAAGGGTGAATTCTCAAGGAGTTTTTTAAGCCTTCAATGGTGAGTGTTACCTCATCAACATGCACTTAATGATAAAATCCCTAATCAACAAGGTTTAAGGGGAACTACTAGGATGTTCATCAGTATCACCTAAGCAACCTACTCAACTTTGGTTTTCTTTTCTCGAACTTAAAAGGGGTATCCCTAGAAATTAGGATTGCTAAAACTATAATAAATGAATCTAAAAGGCGACATGAAGAGATAACTCTAGTAAACTGATGTTTTTTGTAGTTTTAAAGAAGTAAAAGAGTGATGGTGGGATCAAGACATTAATGCCAACCCAATAAGGAAAAATGGATTCAAGGGGCCGATCTAAGTGGGAAAGTTTTGTAAGGGTTAAGTCTACAAGGGCCACATATGGACGCCATAAGAAGAACTCAACGTTGCTTAAATTCAATTAAGAAATACTAGGAGGGCCTTGGAAGTACCACATCAAAACCATGCCATTAGGGTATGCCTTACATAGTGAAGTATTATTTTAGATAACACTCAAGAAGATGTTAATAAAAGATAATACCACCATGTATAATACAAAAAAAGTTTCGTGAAGTAGAAATTCTCATAAAACCCTATCAATGGGTTAGATTATACCCTTCTCACTTGGCCCTACAAAGAAGGTTCTAGCAATCTATACCAAATAAGTAACAATAGAAAGGATTAGAACAATAACCCATGCCTTGATAAGAAAGATACCATTAAAATTCACATATGCTCCAAGAAATATAATCCATTAAGTTTGAAGGAGGGGAAACTCTGAAAATCTAACTATGACTACAAATGGAGAGATCTAGTCTTCAAATAGGGACTAGCTTCATCTACTTTTATAGTAACATGATAATTGTTTTAACAAATCCATTCGTCTCTCCAAGGAATGTAATAAAGTAAGCTCTTCAATGAATCAATACAAGTAGGAATGATTTGTTGAGATCCAGTTTCTTCTCTGAGAAGGATTAAAATATGATGGAAAATCAATAAAATAATGCTTCCATGTAATCAACTCGTTAGATACGTTAGCAAAAATAAAATAAAGGAGTTGGTTATGCAACAACCTACATAAATCTCTCTAAGGTGGAATGTATTGTTAAAGTGCATAAAAATGTGTATCATGTGGACTCGGGAGATAATTCACTCTCCACCGAGGAATGCAACAATAATGATCTCCCCAAATAACCAAAATTCTATAGCAATAAAGGTAGGGTGCTCCTAAAAACAAGTTGTCAAAATGTAGTGAGAATTTTCTAGCAACAAATTTTGAAAACACCATAACTTCATTAATTTCTTGTTGGAGTTTCTATTGTGACAACAATTTGGAAATCCCACAACCACTTTGCATCTAATAGCATTGATTTATTGGAAATATAGTTTCTTTATCAAAATATAAATGCTCTTGAAGCTAGGAATCCCTCAAAATATGTAATGAAACCCTAGATCTAGGTTAGAAACCTCCCACATCTCATTGAATGTGGGAAGTGTAGCTCTCCAAGATGATAAATCATCTTTAAACTTATACATAAGTGCAATAAGGCTCCAATCAAGTTTGACATTTTTAATAGTAACCATAGACACAAGAGCATGCAACATACACATGTGGACCCTTCCTTCATCTAGGGAGTAAAACTACGAAACCTCCTTCCAAAGTGAGATGTACCATCAATAAATAAGGAAAGGTATGCAATGTAGCCTTCAAAGGTGGACATCTCCTCAAAGTAGGGTTTTAAATTATTCAAACCTCCAACGATATCATGTGTGAGACCTCCAAGAGAAACATTAGATCAGATAAGGCATAAAAAAGTGCAAAGTCACCTAAAATAGTGGACATGTTCCTAAAAGCAAGTGTCAATCAAGTGAATCCATGAAATAAGGCATCAAATATATGAAAAAAACATGTGAAGTTCCATCAATGCGCAACTAACTCCATAAATAAAGGGGTTATTCCCTCAAAAATAAATAAATAATACTATTGCTTAGCATATGTGCTATGAATCCACCAAAACATTCTCAAAGTATGCAATATGCTAGAATCATAGAGGAAAGAACCAAGTATCACCATCAATCCATATGATAAGTCATCCAAGTGAACAAATAAGGGGGTGGCCTCATCATTCAAGTAATAAAATGATGACAAGTGTGTATATGTCTCCCCATATGTGCCACATAGGGTGTTTCTCCGCATAGGACCTTGATCCATCTCATAAGCAACTTATCGATATATGAAAAACATACATAAGAGCTAGGTATTAAATTAGTGAGACTCTAACCATGTCAAATTGTCTCAAATGAGTATGAACCAAGGAAAATAAAGAAGAAAAGTGCCAAGAATTCTCCAACACTGTGTTATCAACCAAACCAAAATGCCAATGGAATGGAAAACAAGCCCAAAAATGCTAGGGAGTTATATCAAGTGAAATACATGTCATACTGTACCATTAACTTGTAATAACGTGAAAGTTAGATTACCAAGTGCAATGCTCTCCCTATGTGACAAGCAAGTATACCAATAAAACACCCATCAATGCATCCATTACATCATCAATAATGTCATCAACTATGGACCAAGGCATCAAGTGAAACTATAATCCCTTGGCCATCCAAAACTTTATTGACCTATAAATCTTTCTTTTGTGACCAAAATCACAAGACTATTAAAAAAATTCACTAGTGTGGGTCCAATACAAAATGAGAGATTATGATGGGTTTCACTTGAACTATATATATATATATATATATATATATATTTTTATATAAGAGTTTTGCATCCTACTTAGGGTTGCTATCCTTAGATTTGACCTTTTCAGTTTATTTGAAATCACTTTAGTTGACTTTTAGTTCACTACATTCACATGCTATTTTCAGAGTCGCTTGACCTTGAAGAAACCTATTTTAGATGTGGAGCACATTACTTGAGGAGGAACTTTCACTCCCATTCATGAGCTCCAACATTCCATTCTTGGCATAGAGAATAATGATCCCTACTTGGGAGTTGAATTGGACTTATATTTTTAAGATTCAAAATAGTTTTGTAGTTATTGAACTTTGAACAAATTTTATGGCCCATCCCATGCATTTGAGTGATTTGGGTGACATATGGAAAACATGTTGGCCAAGCCTTTCAAACACGTGTCTATCAAAAAAATCTTTGTAAGAGTTCAAAGAACACCCAAAATGGAGTTTGTATAAGAAAAGTATGGCCTCAAGATGTTGATGTACCAAGTAGGCTCCTTTGACCACATTAATTTCCCCACCTTATGTATTAAGTTAAAGGTTTTGGATTTTAGGGATTTTAAGCTCTTATTAGTTTTTCACTATGAAAAAGTGTAGTTTCAACCTCTTTTTATGTGTCTTTTGTGAACAATTATAGTACCAACTTATCTTCTTAGATATAAAATACCACCATTCTAGCCATTTTGTATTGCTTTGTATAGTGTATTGTTTTTTCACCACCTTACTCATTAATAGAATTCACTTTCCATTCCAATACTCTAAATTCAATATTGTATATTGTGTTATCTCTACAATATTGTGTTCTTTCATTTTGTTCTCAATTGAGTCTAGATAAGTTGTATCAAAGCAATCTTCTCTTTATTGTTTATTTGTACATGGCCTTAATGAGGCCAAGGGACATAGATATTGGCCTCAATCTAACTAAGCCTAGAAAATATTTCCCTCATGAGGCCAAGTAGACTCAAATGGAGGAAAGTGCAATTAGGAAGGAAGTAGTAGATCATGTTAAATAATTTATATAGGAACCCATTGAGTTATTGAGGAACAATATGATGGACCACTTTAACCTGATCCTTTGACAACTCCTAAAAATTATGGATGTACCTTTGATAATAAGTTATTCTAGAGTAAAAATAGCTTCAAGTTCCAATTTAATGTTGATATCCCTTTATTTGAAGGAAAAAATATGAAGAATACTTGAAGAGATGATCAAATATGCTAGTGGGTTAGTTCTCTATTCATAACTTTTGCAATAGTCAGAAAATTATTTTATCATTTTTATAGTCCCTTCCCCATATTATAGATTGGTGGGATATGTACTATGTTTACATTTAAGTGATTCCAAAATGAATGTGATAGAACTCATTTATAGGGAATTTATTAATGCCCTGAAGGTGAAGTATCTACCTGTTGGAAACTATGAAGACGAATACGTGAGATGAATGGCCTTATGCTAACGTAATAGGTAGACTATTTTGGAGTGAAATGACACCTACCATGCATACTAAATAATGTATTAGGGACTTCACATGATTCTTGGTTCTAAAATACTATAGTGACCTACACATGTACATCCATATAAAATTTAGTTTCTAGGCTTCTTTTTGTCGAGAGCCACTTGTTGACATGTCATCAATATTGAGAAAAAAATGGAAGAAGTTTAAGAGTTTAGGGTTGTAAATTAGTCCTAACACAATAAGGGTAAAGGTAACCTTAACTCTATAAGGAACATATATTATAAGATAACTAGCCTCAAGGCAAGTAGTCAAAACCACATGTAATGAATAAGAATTGGAAGTTACAAAAGGGCATAGGAAAGTGGTGTGACCACCACAAAATTCCTTGACACAACAATAATGAATTTCATAATAGGAATTCCTTTTTGGTTGATATGAAAGTCTCAAACTTTGATTCATACTTGAATCCACCGGTGGCTCAGAAAGATCGATACTGGAAGAATTAGAATCATGATCGGATGAGTGGATGACAAGATCACGACAACCACGATCAGAAAGTTCAAGATCATGAACAAAGGCTTCCTCATGATCTGACAAATCATATACAGGGGATGGTGAAAAATGAGAAATTTCACCCTCTATGTTTCCGAAAAGGTAAGATGAGAAATTGGGAGGATCAGGGAAGACAAATTTGTCCTCTCTGAAATCAAATGAGAAATTAGCATTCCATGTGTTCTGCGAACTATTAAAAGTAGTAACATCCGAAAATGAATTTTCACAAGATGGAACATAAATGACAGAATCATGGAACATGTTAGGATAAAGTGGAAGATGTGCAGATAGAAGGAGGTCATCCTTCATCGTATATTCTTGTTCAGACTCCCACACATACTCATCAAAAATGATATCGCAAGTTGGTTGTCCAATGCCAACTCCATCTAGAAATTAATCCTCGTGAACATCACAAGTGAGATCTGAGTCAGATTAACACAACATACCGAAATCTAGAGGATCAGAGGGACTGAAGGATGGAGGATGAGGAGATAACACTTCATCACAACCATCAAAGTCACAATCCAACTCTGCGCAAAACTTCTGAGTAAGTGGGGTAGGAGGAGGTGGTGGTAGATCAACAGGTGAATTCTCAACTTATCCCTCCTCAAACTGCAGATCTAGATCTATTTAGTGAGAAGGGGATGGAGGGTCACTTGGGAAAACAACCTTGTCTGTCTTAGATTTAGAAGCTCTAACACTGAGGTATGTTGGGAGAGGTTCAAAAGATTCTAACTCATGTGAATTTTCAGAAATGTGAACAAGATATTGAAATATTCCAGTTAAAAAATCCCAGTCGACTTCATCTTCAGGAAATTCAAAACAGTAATGAATAAAATTATTGCGAAAATCTTGAAGTGATTCTTCAGGTCTTTTTCACAATTTTAAAATTTTCTTATTAAGGAATTTACAATCATAGAGAACAAAAGTGCAGCATGATTCAACAACAAACATGGAGGTTGCGAGCAATGTGTGTTATGCAACCAACTCCCAAAATAGAAGACAATATATATCAACGACTTCAAAATTAGCCTTTTCGAAGGGGAAACCTCATTTACATTACACAAATGAACAATTCTTGTATGATACTAATGACAAGACCTCCTTTCTATATATAGGAGTCTAAGGAGTCCCAATACAATCAGAACCTACATAACAATAATATTGTAGGGGCACAACAATAACAATAGTGGGCTTCTATGGGGCGCAATAATAACAACATGGGGACTATATGGGCACAATAAGAAAATAAGGGGGTTGCACTAATAACAATAATGGGTTACACTAGTAGTATAGGGACCTAACATGCCTCTCTCCTTCAAAAAGTGTTGTCCTTAACGCTTGAGTAGTTTTGGATGCTTCTGTGTAAAATTCTCATCCTACCATGTGGAATCTTCAACGGATAAGTTCTTCCACTTGATGAAATACTCTAAAATTGTTCGATTTCGTAGCTATCGATTTCTTGTATCTGTGGCTGCTTTAGGTTCCAATATGATTTTTCCTTCCTCGTCAAGTTTTGGCAATATTGTTTGAACTGTGATCTTCTCACTTATAATCTTCTTTAAGCGTGAAACATGGAAAACTGGGTGCACTTGGGAAGATGCAGGAAGCTCCAATTTGTATGCCATAGTACCAATATTTTGTAACACCTTGTACATACCATAATACTTTGGTGATAATTTATTATCCTTCTTAGCTTTCTTGAGGGACATTTTTTTGTATGGTTGTAGCCATAGAATTACCTAGTCACCTACATCAAAACTTCTTTTATTATGATGTTGATCTGCCTATTTTTTCATTCTATTTTGTGCCAAGGTGAGGTTATCCTTTAAGATTTTGAGAACTTGTTGTTGATGCTCGATGTGATCTTCCACTGCTTGAACCTTAGAATTTTCTTTTAAAGATGATGTGATGGATGGTGGATGATATCCATAAAGTGCGATAAATGGGGTCATTTTTGCTGTATGGAAGGAAGTGTTATACCACTATTCAGCCAGAGGCAACCATTTGACCCATTGTGTCTGTTTTTCAGATACAAAGCAACGAAGATATCCTTCCAAACATTTGTTTACTATCTCAGTTTGCCCATCAGATTGAGGATGATAAGATGAGCTATGAGCTAACTGAGTACCAAGACAAGAAATAATTCTGTCCAAAAATTTCCAGTGAAAATGGGATCTCTGTCACTTACAATAATCTTTGGGTTTCCATGTAGCTTTTGAATTGTTTCCATAAATGCAATAGATACTATACTGGCTTTAAATGGATGTGATAATGCACAAAAGTGTGCATACTTGGTAAGTCTATCCACTACCACCATGATGACACTCTTTCCCACAGACTTGGGTAAACCTGTGATAAAATCCATTGAAACCTCCTCCCAACGTTGGCTTGGAATGGATAAAGGTTGTAATAGACCTGGGGTCTTAATTGTTTCAACTTTATTTTGTTAGCAAACCAAGCATTCTGCCACAAAATTTTGAATATCCGATTTAAGGCCATCCCAAAAAAATTCCTTCTTAACCATGTGGTAAGTTTTTAAAAATCCTGAGTGCCCTCCTAAGGGAGAAGTGTGCAATTCCAT
>APFE030352828.1:21507-31509 GCA_000404065.3 Pinus taeda
GCAGGGGTCACAGGGGGTTTGAAGAATACCCATAACCCCACTTAAGACCCTATGTTAGGTTGGGCCGACCCACCTATGGTTTTGGACCCTATGTTAGGTTGGGCGAACCCACCTATGGTTTTGTGCATGATTTTTGCACATGTTTTTGGACATAATGATTTTCGGTCCATGGTATTGGACACGATGGTTTTTGGTCCATGGTATTGGATGCTTGGGCATGTATAAATATGTATTATAACATTGAAAGGAACATAATGAAAAATCAAGCTGGTAGTCCCGGTTTTGGGATCTAGGGGAAAATCTCTATGTATATGTGTTTTAGCATTGTTTATTTTCTGTGTTTTAGAATTCGTATGCAGGTAATTTCTGTACGGGGTTAAAACCTACAAATATGACTCAAATATTCCACCTCTTGTACTCCAAAGAAACATTTGGAGCTTTTTTCATATAATTGTTTCTCCTCCAATAGTTTGAGCACCTTGTCAACATTTTGAACATGATCCTTCCAAGACTTGCTGTAGATTAGTATATCATCAAAGAATAATAACACAATTTTTCTAAGGAAGGTTTTGAAAATGGAATTCATCAAACCTTGAAATGTAGAAGGTGCATTAGTAAGGCCAAAAGGCATGACCAAAAATTCATAATGACCCTCATGAGTTCTAAATGTTGTTTTTGGAATGTCTTTAGTCTTCATTCTGATTTGATGATATCCTCAATGAAGATCCAACTTTGTGAAGTAAATTGCTCCATGTAATTCATCCAATAATTCATCAATGACAGGAATGAGAAATTTATCTTTAATAATAAGCTTGTTGAGCTCCCTATAATCCAGACACATGTGCCATGATCCATCCTTGTTGTGTACCATTACCACTGGAGCAGAGAAAGAACTTTGACTAGGTTGAATTATACCAACCTCTAGCATTTCTGCAACCATACGTTCAATTTGACTCTTTTAGGCATATGGATATTTGTAAGGCCTGATGTTTTGGGGAACAATTCCTGGAATCAAATGAACAGCATGATCATGATCACGAATAGGTGAGAGGCCTTTAGAAGTATCAAATACCTTGGAATGATTGTCCAATTTTTTTTGGAGATCTGGAGAAATAGATGATTTCGAGGTGGGAACCTCTAGTGAACATAATTGTGCAATTACACCCCATTGTTCTTTCTTTAGAAGTTTTTTCATGTTGTAGCGCTGATTATGTTTCTCGGTTTCCCTGCGATACCCCTTAATTCAACTTCCTTTCCTTCCCAAAAAAAATTCAAGAAAGCTTCTTGAAAATTAAAAGCTATCATACCTAAAGATTTTAGTCATTGGAATCCTAGTACAACATCAACGCCACCCATTGGAATGGAAAGCATTGAACTATTCATTACATATTCTCCCATGGATAGGTTGATATTATGGCACTCTCTAGAGAAATTTACGGTTCCTCCATTTGCAACCATCACTTGACACTGTGGTGTTGGGTATAGGAAGAAATTCAATTCCTTGGTTATCTTACAATGAATAATATTATGGGTACTACCCAAATTAATCAACCCTATTACCTTTTTCTTCTTGATATGTCCTTCTATCTTGAGTGTTTGAGGAGTGGTAATTCATGCCAATGCATTAAAAGATATGGCCAGATTCATTTCTTTTTTCTCTACGGTTGGTTCCTACTGTATATCCTCTTCTTTTGACATTTCTTGTTCCTTTTCTTCCTCCTCTTCACAATCTATGTAAAATAATTTCTTCTCAGCACGCTTATGACCTTTAGTGTATTTTCTATCACAACTATAACAGAGCCCTTTTTCACTTTTTTCTTCCAACTGTTGTGGTGTCAACCTTGTAGATTGTGGAAGGCTACGGGAAGCAACATTTCCATCTTTATAGTTGTGAGTGTAGGCTTCCTTGTTGCCATCATTATGCTCTCAATTTTTCTTTCCAACTTGAATGTCTTCTCCAATGAATTTGGTTACCAAAGGTGAACCTCATGTTGGATGTTATCCTTTAAAGTCCCTATGAACACATAAATTCTATGCCCCTCTGGAATATATTTTACCCTTATATTCAATTTTTGGAATTCCTCAATGTGCTCCATCATTGACCCCTTTTCTTTGATATTTATTAATTGGCTAGAGAAGGTGTTTCGTTTTGTATCCTCATAATGTGCTATCATTTCCTCCATAAAAATTGACCAAGTGACAATTTGTTTATGAGAGCAAAGTCATCGATACCATACGAACTGATTAGGTTCTTAATATAAATTTGAAATGCGTACCTTTTTTGTGTTTTTCACATTATGGAGATCGAAATATTAGTCCATCTGTAGTATCCATGTTACGGGGTCTTTTCCATCAAAATTCCTCATATCGATCCTTGGAACATGGTGGGTCTTCAATCCAACATTAGACTCTATGGAATCATGATTAAAGTTTCTTTAGATCTCATCATGAGTTTCCTCTACTACCTTTTCGCCATTAGGAAGCATTTATTGAAGCAACTTTGCCAAACCTCCTTTCAAACCTTCCATTCAAATCTTCAATGTTTACTTCTAAACCATCCATCTTAGATTCCACGCCATCAATATTAGCTTCCACTCCATTCATCTTATCTTCCACACCTTTCTTTAAACCATCCATCTTAGCTTCTGTTACTTTTTCTGAGAGTGAAATTTGTTGCACTTGGTCTTGTAATTTTGATATATCATGTTGCATTTCTTCCTCTTCTTCATGAGTCATGGTAGAGCTTTTAGGTTGCTTACTAGGTGTTTCCATTTTCTTTCTTCAGGGCATAAATTAATGATAATTATGCTTCATTATGCCCTTTGAATTACTTTAAACTAATTTTTCAAACCAAACTTATGCAATGTTTTAAAAAGACTACACAACTTTTTTCGCTTTATAGGAGCTCGATATTGAATCTGTTGTATCTCTGTCATTTCAGACCTCCAAGGTCTGAACTTTCATCTTGTGATAGCCCATTGAGTCCTCTTTCCAACCCCACAAGTCTGATCAAGATTTGATTCTCCAAGAAAGCATTATTCCAAATATCCCACAATGGTCTGATTATAGATTGGTTCAGTAGAGCGAACTTGTACGAAGTTCCACATGTCACTTTTTCAACCTTCGGACCTGGAAACGATACATAGCAAACTAAATTCTGTCCCATTTCTGTAACTTCTTACGAAATTTCAATCTGATGCTCAGAGAGACAGTAATGACGATTTTCACCAGGTCACCTATTTGAGATAAAATTCGGGAGCCTGCAAAAACCCTAACATCCTTGGATCCTATCTTTGAAAATACAATGAGAAAATATCTGACATTCAGACCCACAGTTCATCAAGATTTGTATCAAATGGGTTTTAATTTCAGCATTTGAAAATTCATAGGAAAAATGTTATAGCGAAAATTCCACGATGACCCGTTTGAAATAGTGAAACCCTAGAATCCAAAGCTCTGATACCAAATGTTATGCAACCAACTCACAAAATAGAAGAAAATATAGATCAACGACTTCAAAATCAACCTCTTCAAGGGGGAAAACTCCTTTACATTACACAAATGAAAAATTCTTGGATGATACAAATGACAAGACCTCCTTTCTATATATAGGATTCTAAAGAGTTCCAATACAATTAGAGCCTACATAACAATAATATTGTAGGGGCGCAATAATAACAATAGTGGGCTTCTATGGGGCATAGTAATAACAACATGGGGAATATATGGGCACAATAATAAAATAAGGGGGTTGCACTAATAACAATAAGGGGTTACACTGGTAGTATAGGTACCTAATAATGTGTGACACCATTGCTTTGCACACCCTTGAGACGTGAGAGAAAACAACCCACAAGAAACATCCTCAGATTGGATGTCATGTCTATCACAAAAATTGACAAAAGAAAATGCGTGCCTTAGCAAGGTTATTCCACCCTTGCCATTGAACTTAAATTTGGACTAGTCATTTAAAATTCTAGTTGAAACTTTCAAATTTGCAGAACTAGGAAAACATGTCGGGGTTATGATTTGGTGAGAAGTCATCAAATGTGTGTAGAAATTCAAAACAAGCTTCAAGGGCTCAACTTGTCATCTAACCCTCCCTCTAGCATTAGAAATTTTGATGGTGTTTCACCCTCTAACATTCATGGGATCTCCCCGATATGAATTCCCAACTAGACCTCACACCGTTTGGAGTAGGACTCCTAGTAGTGGGTGGTAATGTAATGCCTTGACCATGGAAATGTGCAAAGGAAAATAGGATAACTTTGGGTAAGAGAAAGTGTGTGACCTCACGGAGAGTCAATTGTGATGCATGAAGGTTCCAACACACGAAGGGAAAAGGAAGTGCACCCCTTGGAATCCTGTAATAGTACGTAGCTTGAAAGGAACACACGAGCGAAATGACATCACAAGCTAAGATGCGAATAGTCCACAAGTTAAAGTGATGAATTAATCCAACAACACATATTCAACAAGATTCATACAAATTCAAACAAAATAGTTCATAAGCATATGTGTAAGTTAAATACCATACATTACCAATACAACAAGAATAGTCCTACTATATTAACAACATATGCATGAAAGCATGTTGGGTATGATTGTATTATTATAAGTGAAAGTTCCATCCATACATACACCATTGATGACCACTAGCCCCAATAGTGGAACATTACAGTCAAGAACACTTGCTCCTCCAAGGAAGTATACTCGCTCTACGCTATGGAGAAGCCAAGGCTCTTTACAATACTCCTAAGCTCTTTCTAAGCCTAAGCCTAGCCAAAAGCTTGGCTCCCAAAATCCCGTTCTATGAGTTATGAGATTCTATTTATAATAAGAGGGGGGGTGAATCTTCAACTCCCCTTTGTAACCTTTGGACTACCCTCATGAAACGTCAAATTCTTTACAAAATGACACATTACATTACATGGTGACTTTTCACATTCCAATATTGACACTTGGAATTTCACTTACAACATAATTACAAATAATATTACATTTTCCACTCATACCCATATAAGACAAAATAGGGTAGAGACAACATAACAAGACACAACACTATGATGTTGGAGTTTGTGAGAAGTCCATCTCATCAACCTCCACTTGCTGCTTCACAGTCACATATTGGTGCCAAGCTTGGTACTATGTCATGGTGTCCTCAAATTACTTAATGATGTGTTGCTGGAAACAAACTCTAGCCTCCATGGCATCCGGGTACACTTTCTTGGAATATGTGTCCAACTCATTCTGAAGCATGAGCAACATTGTATTGATTTTGATAGGACCATCGATGAACGTTTGCAAGTTGTGTGTGTTCAACTCCAAATCTTCCTTGGTGGCTTCCTGTCTTAGCTGCTCCAAGTACTCTTCAACCTCCTATCGGAATTGGTTCTTGGGTTTAGCTTTGGTGAGAGAACCAATCAATGGGTTCTAGTGTGTTCTCACTAAGACATCCAAACTACTGTAAAATCGTACATATGAATCTTGTGTGATGCCAATGAATGAGGCTAGCTTCTTATTGTTATGAATCAACATTCGAACCTTCACTTTCTCTAGCTCTGCCTGTGGCTTCATTTTCTTCACTAAGTCAAGCGATGTCCCTTTGAACCGCATTGTCCACTCTTGTCAGAGGCAATGACAACATGTATGTTTTTGAGAGTTTTAACAAACTCTTTGCTCTACTACTATAGGTCATGCAAATGGACAACTTCTTTATGCATGGTGACAAACCCATCATAAATTTTCTGCATGGTTTATCCAAGTGTTGATACTTCAATAAGTATCAGTGTTCTCAACTCCCCCAATTCAGAAACTGCATTTTGCGTTATTGCTCAGAGTTGTTATGCCACTTGCCTGGCATCCTGCAAGCTCTTTCCCAGTTTCTCATTCTTGTCCATCAGATGTTGAACATTTGATCTTGTTGCTCCTACATAGGCCAAGCTGGCGTTAACAATGACAGTTGGACGTTTCGTGGTGTCCAACACTATCACCCTTTCTTTGATGAATACAGGTGATGCGTGATCATCTAGAAAGTGTTTCCTTCACGCTTGTACAATCCTCTTTTGGAACTCATCAAATGATAGATTGTACATATCCATGACCAGATCATCATCAAGGAGAAAAGCATCTCCTTGTTTGCTCAGGGCTGGATTTGCTGCTAGAGGTGGTGGAGACTAAGGTATGACCTGTGGTGCTCTCGACATCAGGTCAACATCTTCATGTTGTGGATCCTATTCCAACTCCATGTCTATCATTTCAACCAATTGCTCAATATGCTAAGCAAGCTCTTGATCCAACATTTGTTCACCTTCCTCCTCAACTGTTGGTTGTTCCAACTCTTCAACCTGTATCGACGTTGTTTCCTCTTGTTGGCAGTGGTGGACCCGCCAACATTCAAGGGATCATCCTGGTATGAAGCCCCAACTAGACCTCACACCATTTGGTGTGGGAGTCCCATCTGGTATGATGGCCCGATTTCCATTGTCTTAAGGATTTGCCTCAACTCTTGCTTGTTAGCACAGGAAAGTGGTTTGCTTTGTCTTCGAGAAGTGAGGTGCGCGTGCTTGGTGAGTGTAAGGGTCACTTGTGTCAATGGTTCTTTCACTGTAGAGGGAGAGGGTGGGAGTGAGTCCCAAGTTGGTTGGGATGAAGTCCCAACCCGGCTAGGAACACACAATACAACAGGACGTGCACAGCTTCCAGAGGAACAGTCCACACGGATGTGGCAGTCACAACACACAAGGTAAGGTAACACGTACAACACTTAGCGGATGAGTCCACATGAGTGCAACGGTTGTTACAACAAGTTTTATGTGAAGGTCTGTCTGACGTTCGGGAGAGTAGTCTACACAGGCGAGACAACGTTAACAACATATACAACAAATTTCCATTAATAGATTATGTATTACAACAAGTGGAATAGTTCAGATGTAGAACACAGGTTAAAAAAACATGCATCACAAGTGTTAAATATTAATCTTACAACAATTACAATACATGTGTGAAAATGTGTTGGCCTATTAGCAGGCTTCCGAATTAAGCGAAAGTTCCAAGACACATCATTACACCACAGATCACTAACCCCGTGTGAGTGGCGTTGGAGCCACTACTTACTCCTCAAAGGAAAGATTATAGACTCTCTTCGCTATGTGGGAGGAGCTGAGGTGAGAAGTCCTTTGCATGTACAAATGGGAAGTATTTATAGCCAAGGGTGAAACTGACCCTTGTGGTTGTTCGACTACCCTCATGACTGTTTGACTTCCATGACTTTTCAACTTTACATGACTCTTTGCACAACAAGTGGGTCTCTTAGACTTCCACGTTACATTATATTGATTGACAACATGGCTCACAATAGAGATGTGGACAATGTGACTCATGACAAGACTCAACATGACAGCGCTGGTACATTCATGTTGCTACTAGAGTGCATGTCAAGCTGCAGTGCTGCTGGGTGATGAATTTCTTCATGGTGCATCACATCTTCACCTCTGCATGGCAAAGTGCACAGAGTCTTCAATGGTTGTTGGTCCGCTTGATGTTGCTTTGGCACATTGCTCCTTTCTTGTATGTTGGAAGGCTTGATAGGCTCATAAGTTTGTGAAAAGTGCATGTTTGTCCATTCGACTGTTCATGAGCACATCTTACATGTTTTCTCGTCCGTCCGTCTGTGAACACATCTGTGCATGATCATCTGTTCGCGAGCACATCTATTTGCATGCATCGTTTGTTCATCCATTGGTGAACCTGTCCTTTTTCATGTGCTCCCTTCATTCATCCCATTCGTCGTCGTGCCATGTTTGTTGGTGTACCTATACCTGCAGTCACTCATGATGGGACGACATCAAATCCAAAAACCTCCTAGTCTACCATGAAACATGATCATTTTGGATGCAGGTGATCGGGAGAGGCAACAAGGTTGTGAGGCGGGATGATGGCTCTGGGCACTGCTAATAAAAACTGTGCAATAGTCACAAGGTGATGAAGATGGGCAATCTGAGTTGACAGTGACTATCCACGAGGTTTGGCTCGGATGGAAGGAAGAACTATGAAAATTTTGGGAGGGATAGTCCAGGCTACATGAAGGCAAGGCAGACAAAATCTGTGCATTTTTTGGAACGAGCATGAAGTAGGGATTGGAAGGAAAAATTTGCACAATTTTCTGGAGGAATAGGCTGCGCTGCATGGAGGATCAGTAGGAAGGAATTACACAGTTTTTTGGAGGAGCTGGCCAGGAGCTTGGTAACCAAAACTGCATAATTCCCAAAGGGAAATGGCAGTTGGCTGATGGGTCACTAGCAGCAGAAACTACGGAATTCCTAAGGGGAATAGGTAGTCAGCCGCTGGGAGCTTGGCAATAGAAACTGCACAATTCCTGGAGGGAATTGGCACTCTGATGCTAGGAGTTGCTGGCGAGGGAAAATACACTGAAGCTATGAGGTCGACTTGCTGATCATCTCTATGAAATTTCTGAGCTGAGTGGACTGTTGGACAACAGAAGGCCTGCTCATGAAAAATGCATAATTTCCTGGATGAGCAGCCGGTCGACTGTCAAGAGGACTAACTTGGAAAAATGTGCAATTTTTTGAAGGAGACAAGGATGAGCACTTGGTGTTTGTTCAACCTATCTATGAAATTTCCTCAGTTAGTAGAGTGGGAAAGGTCAGCAGCCTCTGCGCAATTTTTGAGGGAAGTCAGTCCCGGGGTGGCTATCGGGTCCAACTCTCCGGGTGGCCAGCATGAAAGTTGATCGAATTGCTTGCAGACAACGTAGCTTGAAAAGACTTGCTTAATGCTTCTGCACTATTTTGGGTGACATTCGATTGAGTTGATAGCAGGGTGATGGTCCGACTGTCAGAGGGAAGTCCGGTCATTAGAACTCAGAAAAATGACTAAGTTTGTGAATGAGTGAAAGATGCAAGTGCGATCTTACAAACACACACCTACATGGCTTGACCTGTTAGGATATTCCGACACATAGAAATAGTTAAGTATAACTTGGTCTAGTGTAGAGTTAGGTAAAGTGTGTTTCTTTACTATGTACTTTTGTAACTTACAATCTAACGGTCACGATATGTAGTGATCCGACGGTTCATTCTCTCCTCGGTATTACCGATACTTGATCCGTGGCTTAACACCCGATTGGTCCATGATCTCTATTTAAAGATCATGGAGGGTCATTTGTAGGGTAATCATTCATGAGAGAAGCTTATGTAAATTTTCATTCTTTTATTAATAAATTGACTGAAGTGGCCATGTTGGCTCAAGTCGTGGACTATTTCTCTCTTTGAGGGTTTTAACCACGTCAAGAACACTAGTGTATTGATTTGTGATCTGTTTGTGAGCAGTGTCCTTTGGTGTTCCGTCTGAGGAACTTACCATGTAAATTCCTACACATCTACCCTAACATTTTCTTTAATATGTGTTGGGTGTGGAGCCTAATTATCTTTTGTATTCAAAGGTATTGCCACATTGGACCCCAGCTCGAAATGGGATGGCAATGCAGCCCATAAAATATTTGTTGCAGGGGGGGTCTAGGGGGGCTGCGACCTTTGGAAAGGCCCCCCTTGGCGAGGGGTTTCGGGGGCAGCGTGTTGGAAATAATACTGAGAGGGGGGGTGCATCAGTATTATCAAGTCAAATAATCCTTTTCCAAAAACCAAATTGTATATGCTACTTCAGTTAATTCAACCCGCGTATATACGCAACTATTCAGAAGTAAAACCGCGTATACAGAGCAAACTGTTAATTTACTTAAACTTTCAGATGATGATTGTTAATCTGAGATGCAGCATCAAATAACCAGTAACCAGAGACAGTAAAACAGAGCAGAAAGACAATCACACACAAGAACAATAGATATAAGATGGAAACCCAATGTGGGTGAAAACCACCTGCTGCAATTCGTCTCTATCTTTCTTTAATTAGAAACTTTTGTTTACAATGTACTGGTGCAGTCCTTTACCAGTACGCAGGCTACAACCTGCAGAGAGCTACAAC